>VYZU01065250.1:0-12256 GCA_013401355.1 Ceyx cyanopectus | reverse complement strand
TAATGCAAAAAACAAAACACAGATCACCATCTAGTGGCCAGGCAGGCGAGGAATCTCTTCAGGGCTCTGCTTTCTACTGACTCCATGTGTCAGCTTGGGACATAAACCAAGAATAAACAGCAAAAGAGTGCTGAGAAAATTAGTTAGCTTCTAAATGACCTAGGAAGTGTCAAGGTGCAGGTTGCCTTTTTCTTTCTTTTTCTACCTTCTTGCTTTCTCTTTTCAGACCACCTAATTCTTTGTGGTCTAGGAAAGACCATTTGCTACCTAGGAATGATCAGCCTACAACATGCATGTTACCCTTGGAAAATCGAAGTGCCCTACTCCCTTTGTCCTGTCTCCCCACCCTAGAGAGCAGTGCAGAAAGCACTGGAGGCCAGAGGGGCTGAACTGTGGAGTCTAATCCTGCAGCCTCCACGGGGTGCAGAATTCTGTCCCATAAAACACCCCGGAACTGAACCGAGCCTCAATAATTAACACGCTTGGGTCTGGCTCACTACAGTCACCTTTCTGCCACCCCGGGCACCAAGAGGGGTCTCCGAGCGATGCCAGCAGCTGAGGGTGGGGTCACCTACCTCAAAGCACTCATCAGTGGCAAAGAGCTTGGCCATGGAGCAGAGCACCGCCGCGTCCTCCCGCTCCTCCTGCAGCGCCCGCGCCGCGTTGCGCACCATGAGCCGCGCCGCCACCAGCCGCGTCGCCATCTCCGCCAGCCTGAACTGCAGGTACTGCCACCAGGCAGCACGGGGAGGGGGCATTAGGAGGGACCCGGGTCCCCAGACCCTCGTTCAGCCAAGATCAGGAAGAGCAGAGCTCTGGGGGGTGCAGAGGTTACCTGGTTGTTTGCCAGGGGTTCTCCAAACTGTTTGCGGACGGTGAGATGTTCCTGAGCCAGAAGAACAGAGGCGTGAGCAGCTCCCAACGAACAAGAGGCTGGGGGGGGAAGCCAAGGACAGAGTGTGAACATGAAGCTAATGCAGATGGGCAACAAGACAGTGCTGCTCTCCTCCCCTGGCTCTTACCAATGTTTATCCTGCCTCCATTCAGTCCCTTCATGGCGATGTTGAAGCCCTGCCCCTCGGCTCCCAGGCGGTTGCCAACGGGAACAGCACAGTCCTCGAAGATCACAGCCCGAGTTGGCTGGGAATTCCAGCCCACCTAGAAATAAAAAGAGCACTTTCCAGTCTGCCTGAGGAGCAGCAGACCTCCAGCTCCCAGCAGAGAACTGCCCAACCTGCTCTCAACCCCTCGGGCTCACTGCCAAGTGGCCACAGAGCGTCTGTGGTCCGTGTGGTTTGGCCTCAGTGTGCCCAGCTGGAAACTGGAATGCATGTATTTGAGAGAGGCACAGATCCAACAAACACTGCTGTTCCCAAGATGAAAATCCTTCACTTAGCAAAGGGAAGGGTGTTGGGCAAACTTCACCAAAGTTGGAAAACAGCACACCAGGCTGGGACTCCAGTCCCATCCAAGGAGAGATCCCTAATGCTTTGTGCACAGACTAACCCACCTCCATCCTGCACTCCCCTCAGGTACACACAGCGTGAAAACCCAGCCCCTTACCTTCTTCTCTTTCTTGCCAAAGCTGAGCCCTGGCGTCCCCTTCTCCAGCACCAGGCAGGAGATGCCCTTGGGGCCTGGGCCTCCTGTTCGACACATGACAACATATACATCAGTGTCACCTCCTCCACTGATGAAGGCCTGCAGAAGGGCACAAGAAGCAAGAGGTGGCTTTTGTATGCCAACCCTGAGCCTGCAGCGGCATTTGGGGTACAGAGGTGGAGGGGCAAGGAGGTATTTAGGGACACATCTGTACTAAGCTCTGGTGAGCGCTCTGCAGAGGTCCTACCTTGGGAGACGTGGAGACAGTAGGAAATGGAAAGGCCCCCAGGCCCCCTTGTGCATGCAGTGCCACCCAGCAGCTCTAGGAGGAGCAAAGAGGTACCTTGGAGCCGTTCAGGATGTAGGTGTCCCCTTTTCTCTGAGCAGAGGTCAGCAGGGAAGCTGCATCACTTCCACTTCCTGCACAAGAGGTAAGGAATCAGACAGTGAGGAGCAAATCCAGAGCCTACAAACTGTCCTGGGGCTCATACCCAGCAACACTCAGCAACCATCATCTTCCCCTTCCCAACTTCCCAGTGATTGCCCACATGATGATGGAAAGAAACCTCCAGCTCTGTGCAATGTTCCAGTCCAGCTAACCCATGTGAGGAGTGTGGGAAGGGAGAAGACTTGGTTGAGGATGCTCACCTGGCTCAGTCAGGCAGTAAGAAGCAAATTTTTCCATGCTACAGAGCGATGGGCAGAACCTGTGCCTCTGATCCTCACTGCCAAAGGTGTCAATCATCCACACACACATGCTGGAGCAGGAGAGAAGCAGCAGCATTACAGGAAGAGAACACAGCTCTGGGAGGAAGGGGGTCATACAGGAACATCCCTGGCTCAACAGAACAAAGCTCTGTGGGGTTCAGCCATCACCAGCCATGTCTGTACAAGCAGGATCAGGCTCCAGTATCAGCTGGGCTCTGGCACGGTATGACCAGAGCACAAAGGCCTTTTCCAGGCTGGTTACTATCTATAGACAGCTTAAGTGGCAGAGCAGGGAACAAATCCAGAAGTTAATCCCATCTGGCATGCCACAGAGCTAAAATTACTTCTTGGTGGCATCTCAGGTTCTGTAGCCTGTTTGTTTACTGCCACCAAGAGATCCTCACAGGGACGTGTCTACTTGGAGTCCCAAGTGTAAATAATAAGCAGCTCCAAGAGAGCTGTCTCCAGGTGGATTCAGAGGTTCTTGGCCAGGCTGACACCACCCACTCACTTGTGGATGCTCATGTAAGCAGTGGTGCTGGTACAACCAGTTGATAGAGCTTCAAAGATTATGGAGGTGTCCAGTCGTGACAACCCGGAGCCACCGACGTCTGGTTTCACGTAGATCCCACCAAATCCCAGCTGGGCTGCCTTCCTCATTGTTTCCACAGGGAATATCTCCTGTTGGGCCAGGCACAGACACTGAGAGTGAATATTGGTGAGCAGGCCAATCTCATTATTCCAGCTCTTCTTTCTGGTACACCTGGGCTACCGAGTCCAGCCCCAAACTCCTGCAGAGTTTGAGTGGGTGGGTTAAAGGCAGCTACCTAGACAAACACAGACCTTCAGCAGCTACTTCAGGTGTTCAGGTGACTGAACAGCTTGGCTAGAAAAGCTTGAAGGATTTTCTTATGGCTCCCTACCCCAGCTACAGCAGCAGCTTCAAAGGCAATCTCCACAGATGGCACCAAGGAGCTACTGCAGGAACCCCTCTGAGGAGACCCAAGGACCACAGCATCCTAAGGGAGAATAAGGGCTGCCATACCTTTCCATCCCACTCGGCCATGTGAGGAGCCATCTCCTTGGCTGCAAAATCAAGGGCAACTTTCTGGAATTCCTTCTGCTCCTCGGTCAGGCCGGTGGACGCTAGAAAAGCAGGGAGAGATCAGGACAGGTGTCTGCTGCAGGCGAGCCAGCACTGCCACCTCATCCTCACCCCAAACAATGCCAAGTGTCCTTAACTCACAGACAGCTCCTTTCCTTGGAGCCATCATGAACTGTGCTGATCGTGAGCAATGGCTTTGGGAGGGGGCTTTCTAAAAACCAAAGAACCCCGAGGTTTTCTCTGCCTGCTCTAAGGAACAGGGGCAGCACAGCCCCGGCAACTGTCACTCCAGCTCAGCAGGGCTGCCCTGCACAAACGCGAGGACACGGCCCTGGCGCTTGAAGGAAGCGACATCTCTCTGGGTTAGTAATTTACAGCAAATGGAAATCCCGGGAAGCTCCGGCAGAGCTACAGGGGAGGGGACGGAGCTACAGGGGAGGGGACGGAGCATTGCGCTGCAGGTGGGCACCGGGACGGCCGGGACCGGTCACCCAGGCGCAGGAGCTGCGACATCTCCCTGCTGACACCCCAGCTGCCCCCGACACCGCCTTCCTTCCACCCTCCCTCCCTCCCGCAGCAGCGCGGGCTGGGGCTCCCCGCTCGGCCCCGGCTCTCCCGGCGGGCGGCCCGGGGAAGGCGGGGGGTGCCCCGGGGCTGCCCGTTCCGCTCTCCCGGCGGCCGCGGAGCCTTACGGTCGATGCAGGAGACGATTCCCCGGCGCGGCGGCAGCAGCAGCAGCCGGGCCGCGGCTCGGGGGGCCGCTCGCCAAGCCATGGCGGGCCGGGAGCGGCTGGCGGGGCGGTTGGCGGGGCAGGCTGGGAGCTGTAGTCCCGGCGCCGGCGCGGTGGCTGCGGGGAAGGAGGGGAGCCCACGGGCCGTGCCTTAGTTTTTTTGCATAACGGTCACCCACTTCCGAGTGCCGGCGGGAGGGGTGTTGCCTCCTGCGCCGAGCCCAGAGCATCCTTCTGCCCGGCCCGAGGAGAGGGGCTGCCGCGGTGGGTGAGGGGGAGCCCGGGCTGGCTGGGAGGGCCCGGGGTGGGGGGGTGATGCTTGGCACAGAAGGTGGAAAAGTTGATGCCATGCGCTCTGGCCGCTCAGAGGCAGAGAACTTGTTACGGGCTGCTGGCAGGGGTTGGGCCGGCCAGCTCGCTCCCTTTCCCGAAGGGCCTTGGCACGCACGATGCCCGTGAGCGGCTAGCTGTGCCAGGCGGCCCCGGGGCGAGGCTGGGCAGGGCTCTGGAGGCAGCTGCGCTCCCCTGTCCCGAAGCAGGGCTCCTCTCGCACACGGCAGAGGGGGCCACGCTTAGCCCCGGCGCCTCCGGGTCTCTGCTCCGGCAGCTGCGGCGCTGAGGAGCAGCCCTTCTGCTGGTGTCCATCTCCTCCACGCCGCGGGTGTGGCTCCCCACCAGTGCCAGCGTTCGCACTGATAGAGGAAATGGCCGAGCTCAAGGAAGAACATTGATTTACTCTCCACCTACCGTACAGCTTTTACTCTTCTCTGTCTCAGAGAGCTGAACTTTTTCAGGTTGTTTGAATAAGGAGTAATTGTTTCTTCTTCTCCTCTCATTCAGCAGGTGCTTCTCAGTGAAAAGAAGATCATTCAGAGAGACCAGAGATGCCTTGGCCGAGCAGAAAGAGAGACAAAGGAGCAGTAGCAGGTCTGTGCTGACATCCTCGTTCATTTAGTGTCTCTCACTCGAGGTTCCAAGCTATAGTGAAAGTACTGACAGTCATCTTAACTGTCTTTCAAAGCCACATGTCTTACAGACAGCATTTCCTCTGTAAAAATGGGCTGAGCATCCATGTGTGACAGAGACAAGTCTGCTAGATAGACAGCAGGGACAGTGATGTATTCTTAGCACAAGGTGGTTAAGAAATGTAATGTATGCCCATTTATGAAGAGCTTTAAGATCCTACATGTTTGAGATGGCTGGTCAAAGTATACCCAGTGTACTGGCAGGAAACTGATCTGCAACAAGCTAAAGAGCAACACCTTGCACTCGAGGCAACATTAGATGGTGCTTAAGCTGTGAGATGAAAAAATGACACAGTTAACCATTCATCTGCTTAATTGACTCCAGCAAATGCCCACCTTTTTACTTCTTAATCACTTATTAACTGCTTCTTGCTGCCAGGGTCTGGGAAAAACAGGGATATTTACCCATTCTGAAAGGAGTGGAGGCTTCACATAAGGTTTCCAGCTACTGCAGTAATTGAAATATCTTGCTTTGCTGCTGACTTTTCCTGTTATTCACCAGACTCACCTAAATCAACTTCGTTGCCTGCAGCTGATTTCTCAGCAATTAATTTTTTTTAAATTGCCTGCACTTCATGTGAGCAACATGGTCTATCCTGGCTTTTTTTATTATTAACTCTGCCTATTAAACTACATTTGTACACATTTCACACACACAAAAATATATCCTTATTTCAGATACAAGCTAGAAATACTCAGAAACACCTTTGTAAGTACCTTTGCTTACCTTTAGCAGCTGGGGTGCACCAAACCTCTGCAGCAGTCAGATACCAGTATGTGAAACCAGCCTGGATGACTGAAAGTGTTTTCAGCACCAGCCCTTACTGGGAACAAAATGTGTTTTATCTAAACGGACCTTTTGTTGTAATTGTTCCTTTTAAGATAAAAAAGAGCCTGATGCTAAAATTGCCAAAACTGAGGAGGAGACTGAGGATAAGGAGGAAGAAGAGCAGTCCACAAAACCTCCAGCTGGGAGTTCCAAGTCGGGATGGAAGAACTGGAAGAAGACAAAAGAATCCGACTCTGGTGGGGAAGAAAGCAAGATAACATACTGTCACTGGCTTCTGAAATCAGAACCAGAGAGCAGGCTGGAGAAGGGAGTGGATGTCAAAGTAAGCACTGAAACCCATCCTTACTCTGCAGAACACAGAAGTGGTTTCCCCTCCATCCAGAGCACTAGTGCCTGAGTGCTGAGTTACAGGGCCAGACAATTCACATTGTTTGTGATATTAACCCTGTTGTGTCTTCTCAAAACCCATCTGTCTTCCTGGAAATAGAAAAAAATGATGTTTTCTCCTAGGGTGACAACCTTGGGGTTTGATATGTGTAAGAGGAAATTGGGTCCTCGGGATGCTTAGCTGTTGGTAGGAAGGGCAGCATCTGTTTAGCCTCTGCCTTCACACAGCTGCAGTGTTCCTCCCTTGTGAAGCCTTTTCTTTAGCCCCTGTGGGAACCAAAAATACTGTGTCAGCTTTGTACTATAATTGAAGGAGCTACTGGGAACCAGTGTTTAGGCACAATGTAGACAATAATGATCAGACTGCCTCCTGAACTTAACCTGTGTTTTCATTCCATTTGGCAGTTCAGCATTGATGACTTGAAAGCTCAGCCCAATCAGACAACCTTTTGGGATGGAGTAAGAAACTACCAGGTAAGGAGCACACATCAAAGATGGAGTCACTGAAAGAAAAGGTGGCTCTCTCCACAGATAACTTGCTCCCTTTGCCCAAAGGATTTCCTTTTGAGACTCTCTGCCTGTTTTTATAGGTATGTTTTGCCAGGAGTCAAAACTCCTGCTTAATTGCCTCTAGGTCAAAGGTAGATTCAGGCTGGGTAATAGTCTGTCAGATCATCCAGGGTTTTTTTCAGCTTGGCCTTAAGCTTAGACCAGCCTTTATTTCCCTTGCCACCTTTTAGCAAGCCCATACTTGTCCAGATACTGTGTGCTGTCAGTGTACAGCTCTCTGCTCCAGAACTGTGTGCTGTCAGTGTACAGCTTTCTGCTCCAGATTTTGCCATGAGCTGTGCTTCCCCTGATACATATATATACAAACACACCCTTAATCTATATGCTTTCCCTCTATACATGTTCTGCTTTGCTGCTTGTTTGCTGACAGCTAACTGGAGTATTCTGCTGTCTGAAGGAGGGTGGCTGAGCTGTTGAATCCCCATGTACTTTCTAACCAACAGGATCTTGTTCTTGAGCCTTGTTTTTGCTTCATCAGTACAACTGTGGGAAGCCTTATCTGTGTAGCTCTGAAGCACATACACCCCTCTTGTTAGTTGGTCCTGCTGCTTATAATGAATCCCTGAGAGCTTGATAGAAAGAGCTCAAAGTCTCTCATTTACACCTGACAGGCAAGGAATTTCCTGAGAGCCATGAAGCTTGGGCAGCAGGCCTTCTTCTACCACAGTAACTGTAAAGAGCCTGGCATCGTTGGCATTGTCAAGGTGAGTGCCTCTT
The DNA here is from genome assembly GCA_013401355.1 of Ceyx cyanopectus. Taxonomy (NCBI): domain Eukaryota; kingdom Metazoa; phylum Chordata; class Aves; order Coraciiformes; family Alcedinidae; genus Ceyx; species Ceyx cyanopectus. The sequence goes on along the minus strand of VYZU01065250.1, from coordinate 4,621 downwards.
TCTTGTGCTGTGCTTCAGGGTAGGGAAAAAAATAACTGATGGGTTATCATCAGACAGCTCAGTGGCCCTGCTTCTGTCTCAGCACCAGGAGTTGTCCAGTCAGGGCACCTAAGCTCACCAGTCCCTGTCATAGCAGGGCTGATGGGGTCATTAGAGACTGTCACCACACACCCAGTGTTCTTCTTGTGTGTTCCACATTGCTCTCCAAAGAGGTGATGATGCTTCTTTGACAGCCAGGCTGCTCTGCAGTGCTTTGACCCAAGAAATGGAAGGAAATGGATCTCACCGTTGGAATGGAGTTCAGGGAAAGCAAGACTGGTTTTTTGCACCAGGATGATTCCTCGTGTCTAGCCACAGCTTGCACGAGTGCATTTCAGACCTTTGGCTGACAATATTCTTTACTGATGGGAACTTGTCTTGCATTCTTCTCCCCTTCTGCTTCAGATCGTAAAGGAGGCATATCCTGATCACACACAGTTTGATCAGAAGGATCCTCACTATGATTCCTCCAGCAGGAAAGAGAACCCCAAATGGTCCATGGTAATGTAGTGAGCTAAATACTGCTGTTTCAAGCTCTGTGTGCAAGCCACGTGAAGGTAGAAGCCTTCCTGCATCATAGTGCATATCTTCCTGAGCTTCTACCCAGGCCTAGCTTCCTTATTCTCTGTGAAGAGAAAATCCAGTCCTGATTGTTTTCTCTGCCTTGTCCCCTGTCTCTTCCAGCAGGCTGCCAAATTCTATCTCCCTAAATTTTCAGATCTTACTTGGATGCAGAGCTGACCTCACGCAGGGCAGAATTCTGGGTTAGGGAAGAGAACAAATAACTTTTAAGTACCACTCTCAGTCTACAGCAGCCAAAGCTGTAGTTTTGAGACACACTAAATTATAGGGAAGTGACTGTTCAGAGTCTGGCTACATCCCACATCTCCACTTGGCATTGTCTGTGACAACATAAGCCTGTGTTGCTAGTGCACAGGGCTAAGTTCATGTCAACAAATCACCTGCCAGAAATATCTGAAAGTTCTCTTAGCCTTGAGCAAAGAAAAGCTTCCATACCATCATCCAGCAGTATACAGCAGTCATTTCCTTCCCTGTAAAAGCTTTATCCCCACCAAGATCTTGTCATCTGTCCCTCTCCAACCATGCTCCTTTGCTGCCCATGGCTTCCCAGGTGGACGTGCAGTTTGTGCGGATGACAAAGAGGTTCATCCCCCTCTCTGAAATCAAGGCTCACCACCTGGCACATAAAGCAGATGGAGGCCCCCTAAAGAACATGATGCTCTTCACGAGACAACGTCTTTCTATCCAGCCACTGACACAAGGTAAGAACCTTCTTCCCTGGACTCTTGGTGCCATCCCCTCTGAGAGGCAGCTCGGAGAACCTGGAAGTTCCACTCACAGCTCTTTCTGCCTTACCTTTTCAACACAGAGGAATTTGATTTTGTCTTGAGCCTGGAAGAGGAAAAGCCACATTAAGAAACTGACAGCAGCACAGCTCCTAACCAACCCACTGATGTCTCCTCCAAAGCAGCCTAATGCTCAAGTTTACCTGCTCAGCCACAGCAGCAAGAACATCCCTGCACACCATCTGCAGCTACACCTCCCTTATTCTGACACAGTTATTTTTGCTTCTTTTTAAATAAAGCCTTTCAGAATCACTTGCAGCTATTCAGTATGCAATAGTGGGAAAATAAATCTGTGCTTTATCTCTTGAAGGACAAAACAGTTGCATCCTTGAGGATGTTTACTACAGGATCCAGGGCAGTTCTGTGGACTGCAGAGGGACATTTGTTCTGCAGAAAACTATCACTAAGCTGCTGTCTAGATTAAGAAAATTTAGATGTATATACATGTCCAGCCTCATGGCTGCAAAGTAAGTTACCTTCCTGCAGGTACAAAGCTTCCCATATTATTTTAGTAGTGGCAGAAGGGAATTAAAACAAAATAAATCCATCTTGCTCATTTTGAAGCTACATGGGTCCTCCATCACCACAGCTTCTAAGTAGTGACATAGCTTAAAGAAAGACCAAGAATTTATAAAGAGAACAAAGGACAAACTTCTCCAGCACGTCCGAGGGGCTGCACAGTATGGCACTGAAGAAAAATTTCTTAATACCATAAAAAAAACCCCAACCAAAACACCACCAAAATAAAATCAGACCCGGGCCAGGCAGTAGAAACCATTTCAGACAAACTCGTGCACAGCATTTGACAGCCAGGGCTGGCTCTGTTTAATTGGAGAGACAAAAACCCCAAGTTTTAAAATACAGCCATTGAAAAGACAACGAATTAAGAAACACGTAAACACAGCAGAGGCTTAATTACAGGTTGCACTGCTTGGTTTAGTACTTGCACACTCCCCCCCTGGCTGACTGCCCTGGGGGAGAGGGAATGACCCAAGTACTGAACAGAACCACCCAGCTCAGGGGGGCACCCTGCTCGAGGAGCACCTGCCCCTTACCATGCTCATGAAATGCTTTTCTAAAGTACCTTGTCCTGGGAGTGACCTTATGCTTCAAGTTCTCTCTAAAGATGCTCAGCAGATCTGCTCCACCCCAGGCAAAGAGAGAGCCCAGTGGGTAACAGGTTGAATGGTCCTTTGAGATTAAGTAAAAATGGGAATCATTTCTAAATTCTGGTTCCACAAGTGGGGACACAGGGAAGAGGGGCACAAAGTAGGAAAAAAACCAACCAACCCAATGTATAGGCTCATGCACCTTTTCCAACTAATCCCTCCAGAAGTGATGAGCAGATGTTTAATAGAAATCTCCTTACAGTGCATTCTCTTGTCAGACAGTTTTCTTACATCCAGTACTGATCCTGTTCAGCCAGTAAACAAACCACTCCTGGGATGCAGAGACACCTTCATCCATGGGGTTTCTTTAAAACCACATGGCCTACAATCCAGAGGAATAGGCAAGGAAAAAAAACAAACCTCTGGGTGGGATGGGAGTTGAGGGGAAGCTAGAGGGTGGTTAGGGTGCTGCTGTGCTCAGCTTCACCACAGAAGGATGTATCTGCCATCCCCAGTGGGGGCTTTTTTTGTCTCTGAAAGGTGTATTGCCACAGCACAGGTGCTTCCCCCTGCACAGAGGGGGGAGTAGAGCAAGTGTCAAAAATAACATCCAGATTCCTTTGCCACGTGAGACCTGCAGCAGGTGATACCCCCCTTGCCCTGGTGTAACAAGGTAGTTGTCTAAAATAAGCTTTTGCTTCAGTCTTAGGAAGCCACAGCTCCAGCCCATGGCACAGACTGCTCATGGAAAGAAAAGCAAGCCAGGTCTGCACTGTTACAGAGCAGAAACACAGTGTGACACATGCAGTCAGCAGAGATGAGATCATTAGTGTCCTCTACAACAGAGACTGTCCAGCTCTAAAAACCACAACCTTACACATGGTGAGTAAAAGATAACTTACTTTGGCAAGCAGAAACACATTTATCACTGAAATACAGTAGCTGTCTTACTACATAAAAAGCTCCCCTTCCCACCTAGGCCCCACTCCCTCCACCAGCACTGTTCCACTAAAGAAAGCAGAAGATACTTCCATTTTTCCAGCTGCAAGACAAACTGTTCTACATTTAGCTGTAGGACAGAGGCAGAGGACATTCATTCCAGGGTCAAAAAGAAGCTGGTCTAAACCCTAGCAAGCCACAAACTCACAGGGAAATCCAGACAAATCCCACTTTGTAAAGCTCAAATCCCAGCATCTAGTGCAGGCTTGTCTCTCCATCTGGCAGATCTAACCACCTGTTTCCTTGAAGGACATCTAAACAGGATGGATATTCTCCAGACAGGGGTGATCCAGTCTACAAAGCCATTATCTAATTTTTAATGGAGGAGTGACTCCCTTCTGGGAACGTTCTCATGATGCTACTTCAGTGAAGACTAAAACAAGCTTATTTTAGAAAAGACAAAATCTGCCATTCAGGTTCTGAGTTCATGGCATACCCCAGACCTCACTGGTGACTTCAGCTCAGGAATGTGTCTCTGGAATCAGAGAGCTCCACCATCCTTCCAGTTGCTTCCTGGCTTCATCTAGCAGCACACGAGGGAGCAAACAAAGCAATACACACGTGTTTCTCTACTGTCTGTCCCTGCCACAAAGCCTGCTCTGTCACAAGGACCCAGACGTGAGCAGGGCAGCGTGTGCAGCACAAACCTGCTCCCAGGAGAGCCCCCAGTCACTTCCCACATGCCAAAACTATTCCTTAGACCTCTCAGGGCTGGTCTGCCCCTGCTCTGCAGCAGCAACTGGGACCTGTATGAGTGCAGCAACCAGAGACTGAATCTCCAGAGCACTCAGGCAGCCAGGACAAGATTAGGAAGGCACTGCTCTTGGCCAGGAGCCTTCCTGCCCTCACTGCCCACCCAGAAGCTCTGCCCAACCTGTGCCACCTCCTACTGCATTCTCACACCTCACTCCCTCCTACCAGCCACAGCTGCTCCTTGGTGCCCCACAGCAGTCAGGAGCTCCACAGCAAGGACCCACCAGCACACCTGCTGCCCGTGCTCCTGGGCTGTGTGGCAGGCCCAGGGCTGAGTCAACTGCATTCTGGAGCTGTTTGTGACAAGGAATCCAACACCAGCATGAAAGGGAAGGGGAGGCAGCAAGGGGATAG
>VYZU01065200.1:39488-54296 GCA_013401355.1 Ceyx cyanopectus | reverse complement strand
CCCCTAACAATCTGTGATTCTGCTGAGCCCTTGGCTTTGTGCTGCCTACCAGTCCCCACTGAAGAGAGAAGGACTGTAAGTGGTCCCCTTCCATTCAGGGTTTTGCCTTTTATTGTTCCTTGCCTGCCATGCTGAACTGGGCCACGTGTGTAGCCTCAGGGGAGCACTAGGAATGAAAGATCTGTGAAGTATCTGCTGCTATAAACTTACAAGGATTTAGGGGCTTCTTCAGGCATCCCAGCCACAGAAAATGTGTCCAATGTCATTTTAAGTGGCTGTTTTTGTTCTTCTGGCTGACTTCTGCTGTCAGTGTGTATGGCCATGAAGGTCTTTGACAGACCCTCTGCTGTTCTAGTGCCTCGTATATTTATCTTTGGGATCTTGTCTTCTTTTTTGTTCTCTTTAAAAATGTGTGTGTGGCTGCTGGGTGAATGTTGGTTTCATAATTGATGGATGTGAACTTGGCAATCTCCTTTTTAAGAGCCATTCCTTGTCACATAAATATCATCTCTCAGTGCCCGTTGTCTTTATAGAGATCTTGAGCAAACAGTTTTATTTCCAATCAGGACACCACACATCGATCTAAACACTCATCTGTAATGGATCAATCTACATTAGGAGAAGAGTATTGTAGCATTGCAGTTCATTATATTGAAAGAAGTATATGTTTAGTTACAGTCTAAAATCCATTAAATAGCCCCGTGCCTTTTGCTGTGAGAAAGTCAACAAGCCAGACTGTCTTGGACAATTATCCAGCTATAGCTCTTTAAAGATAAGGCTTCCAGCATCATCCACTTCTCTGAGCTCCCAGTTCCTCCTTCAGAGACTTCTCCTGCAATGTTTTCCTTGTGCAGATGGGTAAGACACTCAGCTAAGACACCCGTGGGGGGGATGGAGGCAGCCCTGCTGCTGCTGTTGTGGAGGGGGCTCTCTCAGGCCAGGCAAAGATGCATCCAAAGGGAATCCTGCACTCTTACCAGAAGGCTGCCTGGTGACACGTGAATGTGGGAGATGTTTGTGTCTTTGCAGGTCGTCTTCTCCAAGTGGCCCTGATTTCAGGGGAGGAGGAACTGGGAGGTGGGCACATATGTATGTATATGTGCACGTACACACGTTTTTTTGGCTTCAGACTGCCTGCTCCATTTCTACCTCTCCGGCAGTTTCAGCCCTTGTCTTACACACACAAAACACTGCTGCAAAGCTAATAATAATAATGAGAAGGAAGGAATCGGAGATATTAGAAAGCTTATTAAGAAATTGATCTTTGTTTTGCTCTTGAACAAAGAGGCAGACCTCGAAACTGCCGAAGCCATTCAGTTAATTGGTTATTGGCTCTCTTGAGTGATTATATCCACCCTGGTTCCACCAAGTTCAGCAGGTCTCGTGCTGGTCAATTAGCCTTTGGCATCAAGATAGGGAAATGCTTTGTTGGGGTTTTCCCAGAGCCTGTTTGCGCAGCACAAGGTGGGCTGACTGGGACAGGCTCTCACTCACACTCTGAATCCCGCCCTTGAACTAGCACTGAAGGGCACTTTCTGCCTGAGCCCCAGTCCTCTGATCCGCTGGTCAGCGGGAGACTCTCCCCAGGATCCGAGGGTGTTTGGGGAGGATGGCGGCGGCTTCCCGGTGAGCGCTGGGCCCGGCTCTCCCCGCAGGCCGAGCGGCGTCTGCGTCTCCGGTGCCTGGTCGCAGCGGGGCCAGAATCCCTCTGGTCACTGCTGCTCCAACCCGTCGGCATCGCCGGGGCTCTGCCGAGCGGCTCTGGCCATCCCGTGGCCGTCCCTCCACAGAGCTCGGGCCTGCCCACACCACTCTGCCTCGCCAAAGGCCTGCAGTGCTCTGACGCGGGGCCTCGAATCACACAGTCACAGAGTGGCAGGGCTTGGAAGGGACCTAGAGATCATCTAGTGCAACCCCCCTGCCAGAGCAGGGGCACCTAGACCAAGTCACCCAGGAACAGATCCAGGCAGGTCTTGAGTGTCTCCAGAGCAGGAGACTCCACAACCTCCCTGGGCAGCCCCTGCCAGCCTCTGCCACCCTCACTGGGAACANTTGGTGCCCTGCGCTGAACTCTCTCCAGTAAAACTCTATCTTTTCTGAACTGGGGTGCCCAGCACTGGACACAGGATTGCAGGTGGGGTCTCAGCAGTGCAGAGTAGAGGGGGAGGAGAACCTCTCTTGCCCTGCTGGCCACACTCCTCCTAATGGATCCCAGGATCCATTGGCCTTCTTGGCCACGAGGGCACATTGTTGGCTCATGGTCATCCCCCTGTCCACCAGGACCCCCAGGTCTCTTTCTCCAGAGATGCTCTCTAATACATCAGCCCCCAGCCTGTACTGATCCAGGGGGTTGTTCTTCCCCAGATGCAGTACCTTACACTTGCTATCAGAGTTGGCTACATCCAGGGAATTCTGTTCCCATTTGAAAACCTCATCAAATAGTTAATGACTGACTGCTTCAGCACAGCAGTTCCTGCAAGGCTTGGGAGAGAAGAGAGAGAAGGGAGATGGAAAAGTTATTCATGTCCCATCCGTCTGGAATGCTTGTCCCCTCCCTCCCACCCACTGAGTCACTTCCTCCCTTTAAATCTCACTTAAAATTTCTCCTTTCCCCTTTAGCTCATGATTAATAGGCACTTACCCTCTGCAGGGCATGTTTTTCTGCTGCAGTATCAGCTAAGGCCCCATGGCCAAACACAGCAGCTTGTCTTGCAGACACATGCATGGGCTGGGATGTGGTTATGTGCTGTATGCAAACACTGCAGCAAGATTCTGCTGATCCAGCTCTCCACACTGTCCCAAAGAACTCCCAACGTCCTTTTGTCCCTGGTGCCCAAAACACAGCAGGAAGGAATGCAGTGTGTGTGGGGGAAGATGTTGATTGAACTGTGGGGTGGGGGTGTTTTAGGACAACAGCTACTAGAGAGGTTTGTTCAGCTCTAGGACCTGACCTGGCTGGGTGGGTGGGTGGGTGGGCCACTTANTGGGTGGGCCACTTAACTGCCTCAAGGTGTGTTTGTGAGGGGGCCTGGCTAGCCCAGCCCACTCTTTTTAAAGGTTTAAAAGGGCTCTCTTTTAATTAGCAGGTTGTGAAGGTCTCTGTTGGAGGGTGTCGTGCAAGGAATTTGTGGCCTCCTGGGCAAGGAACGCTCTGCAGGTATGTGCTGGCAAGCAGGGGAGAGTGGGCTACCTACGGCCTCCTGCTGGAGGAGCAGGAATGGCTGCAGAGAGCTGTGCTGATGGGTTCACCCTGGAAGTAGCCAGGGTAAGGAGGAGCCTGGGTGCTTCCCAAGTGTACAGGGTGGTGGTGTGAGTAAGCTGTGGACTGGGAGAAGGCTGGGAAGGGAAAACTTGAGCCACCTCCAGAAGGCTATTTGAGTTCCTTCAGGCTTCCCATGAAGGACAACAATGTGAAGCCCTATGCTGTGCACTGCAGAAACCTTGTGTGGGTTCTACCTGCTTCAGCCTTCTTGTCCATGGCTCAAGGAAGGGGCTTTTTATCTATTTGTCACCCAGTTTTGTGTTAAAGCCAAACATCTGAGCAGTTGGATGTGATGGGGGGAATTCTTGTCCCAAAGAAAGGCCAGCATTGCTGTGTTCAGCTAATAGTTGCCATCCTCTATGGTAATCTTTCTTAGCACAATCCCAGCAGCTTTTCTGGGCCCTGTCAGATGGCTGTAAGCTGATGGGTGATGCAATAACCTGGGTTAGTACATCCATTCTGGGATGCACTGAAGGCTGGGGCACAGATGTGTCCCCGAGCCTGTGCAGAGCGCCAGCTTGGCTCCTGCTGGAAGCTCCAGCTGCATGTGGGTCCTGGGGAGCCCTGTGCTGGCTTTGTGCCAGCCTCCCAATTCCAGAAGCTCCCTGCAGGGGTGCAGGGGATGTCTCTGCACGGGCTGGCAAGGAGCCATCAGCACTCTGGCTCTGGCTCCTGTGAATGGAGCTGCCCTGGCTCCAGCCCCCTGTGTTGGTACAGACCTGGGACTGGGCTGCTGAATGGTTGGTATTTGAGGAGTGTCTTCATCTTCTAAACACAGGTGATGGTGCAGGTGGGCTGGGACAGGCCCAGGAGCTTGTGTTCCCACAAGTGTATGCCCTGAAACCCCAGTGGCTGGAGCACTGGGAGTTGGCTGGATTGCTGGAAGTTGACCACCCACTGCTGCTGATGTTGCCGAGTGATTTTTTTGTTGGTTTCTTCTCCCAGGCCTTTGCTCTGAGGTGTAGCTGTGTGGTCTTTGGAGATTTCCTTCTTGAAGCTGATTTTTGGAAGCAGTTTTGTACAGGTGTCTCTAGAGACAATACAGGTGTCCTTCTGTTGTGCATTATGGGGCAAATTGAATCAGTATTTCACTTGCCCCAAGGGCAACCTTTGGAAAGAAGACAATAGCCTTGCTTGTTTATTCCCTTCAGAGATGTTAATGATTAACCCTGAAAAAAAAAGTAATTCTTCTACCTGTCCTACATCATCTTTCATAGCTCTATGCAACAGAAAGATATCTGTAGATGCTACATGGCTTGCAAAGAGTGAAGATCTGTAATGTTACTGTGCAGAGAGATTTGGCTGCTGGAGAACTCCTTCAGCCTAAGACTTTAGTGCTGCCAGCTGGCAGAAGTGCTCATATATGTAAAACCTTAAGCTGAGCCAGAAAAACCTGAGTTCAACTCTCTTGCCAGGGATTGTAGGATAGAATGATGAACCTGATGGTATATTTTTGGATAACACTCAATTGCCCGAATATTTATAGTAATAAATGTCTTCCATATGTGCTGATACTGCATCCACAGGGTGCAATAGCATGATGCAGTCATTGTCTTCCTTGAAGACACTCATTACAGCTAATCCTATAGGCACATGAATCATGAAACACTGGCCCAATTTCTGCCAGCTTCTCTGAGATGCATCTGACTTTGCTCGTGTGAGCAATGCAGGTCAGCAGAGAGCTCAAGGCAAAATTCCCAGAGTGCTGGGGATCTTGAGCTGCTGCTTCAGAAGAGATGCAGCCACTTGATATTTCAACACTGCAAGCTGCAGGTGGGCTCCCTACCAGCTTACACCTTGTGAGACACACCTTCATGGCATCCAGCTCCTGGCTGGAGAGCTACTCTCCAGATGATTAGAAAAAGCACCAGAGGAAGCCAGGAAGGTTAGAAAGTTGTAATAAGAAGGGTATAAAAGCAGAGAAAGGGAGGCTGAACTAAAGCTCCAGTTTTTTCTTCCCTCACACCAGAGGTAAGGCTGCCCAGACATCTTCCTTTTAAACACTGACTACTGCATCTGTTCTAAACCAAAAATGATACCTTTTGCTTGGAAATGCTTCAGCACCATTATTTGTGCATTTTATTGAGGCAGAGGTTGCAATTATTAGAGTCACCAGGAATTCCAGACATTTAAACACAGCCTTTATTTCTCCAGAGTAAACCACATCCCCGTGCAATTATTCTTCTATCTAAATGCCTTCAAACCAAGTCCCAAACCAGGTCTGACATTTGCTGCTGGTGGTCCCTCTAACAAACCAGCCCTCCAAATGAGCATGCAAAGCTAACCAAATGCTGAAGGCACTGGGCTGCTCCCTGGGGGTGCTGGGAGAGGTAGAGCTGGTGCAGAGGGCACTGCTCAGTCCTGGGTAAGCTGTTGCCAGCCTGCTTGGGTACTGAGCCCTGCAGACCTTAGAGTTAGGGGCAGGGTTTTTCTGCTCATTGGAAACTCTCCCTTCAGCCATGTGATCTCTTGATGGCTTTTTTCTTTCAGCTGGCTTCCCACCAGGAGGCAAACAACTGCATCCCTGGCAGAGAAGGGACTTGTTTCAACAGCCACAATGCCCCCTCGGCTTGCTCTAAATGTTGCCCCTAATCTTTTCAGCAAATGTTTTGGGAACTTTAATTAAAAACCCGAGGTTGCTAAGGGGCCTTTAAGGCCTGAATTCCCTTTGTTTTCTGACCTCTCTGCATCCTCTACTGGCAGCAGCACTGGGGCTAGATGTTTAAGCAGTTTCTTGATGCTTCCAGTGCATCCTAAGAATTTGGGACTAAAATTCTGTTAAAATTCTGACATGGGTGAGAAAACAAACCTTGAAACCAAAGGAGATGCTCAGCTTACAGCTCAGCTTGGGAGGTGAGATTTTGTTTAGGATGGGACTTGGGGCAGCAAGAGTAAAAGAGGAATCCTCCTCACTTGGCCAAGAAATTTTCTGCACCTGCCTATTTAAATCTCCAACAAATGCTTGTTGGCTGGGAGAGAGCAGGATTGGGCTGGAGGTGGAGTGCAGGGGTGACAAACCATGGCTTTTTTTTTGGCATTTGGATGCATTTTTCCCCCATGTGCTCTATAAGAAAACATGCTGAGAAACCTGAATGATGCATCAGGATGCCAGTACCCACCAAGAAAGAGAAACATCTCCCCAGAGAACCTTTCCCCACAGCATTCTGGTCCTGCCTGTGTGCTTCTCCAGGGTGCTGTGCTGGTACTTTGAGGCTTTTGTCTTCCTAGCAGCCCGGATCTGGAATGCCCTGTCAATTAAGGGCAGCAATTCCAAGTGATTCACAGCAGATTACCCCAGCCTGTCTCCTGGTGGAACACACTCTGGTCCTGTGCCTGCAGGTGCTGCACAGACTGCCAAGCCTGGAGCTAGCCTGCAGTTATGCTGTCAGCCTTGCTTAGATCTAATGCTTTATGACAACTGTCTACCTGTAATGTGATAATGGGCTGAAAACCTCTGCAAAATTGATAGGGTCTCTTGCAAAGAAGGAGAAACTTCTAATGTGTCAGGCCTGATCTCTTCCTTGAGATCTGTGTGAACTGCAAAGATCTCTGTGCTGCTGGGGGGGGCTGGTCCTTCTGCACCTGACAGCAGAGGTGGGCACCTTGGTGTCTGTGAAGCTGCTGGCCTCCTGTTTTCTCCCCATGCAGCTGGGCTCAATCTGTTGCATCTTTCAATCTGTTGTTAATTATGAAACCTAAGGTTTCTACCTTCTAGGGCTTCCTGTGTTCCCTGCCTGTGCTTTTCATGTTCTGGATAAAATCATCTTCAAGAAGTTGCCCGTGTTTCATCCCTAAATTATGAGTCACTGTCTAGAATGATTCACAGGTAGTGTTGTCAAAGAAATGATGCTTCCCATTGTATAACACAGCCTGCACAGAAGAGCCCAGATTCCTACCTACCTTTCAGTGGTGTCATCCAGGAATAACACCAGTGACTTTGTGCTAGATCAAGGCTAAGTGAGACTCGGGTCTAAAACACCCTGTTGTAGCTTCAAACCCTCCCAATCTGCTTCCCTGCAACTGGGAAGCTGACACTTGCATGAGGACAGCAGAATAGCTGTCAACTCCTAAGGTATTTTGGCTGCATGGGAGCCTGGCTGGTGCAAGTGGGGAGGGATGGGGAGGTTGGACCTTCAGGGTCCACTCTCTGGCACTAGTGATCCAGCCCTGTGCTGCTGTGAAGCCAGGAACTAGCTTTTGTGGCTGTGGACTGTGCTCTGAAGATTCGAATCCCCTCTAGGGAAAGCAGAGATGTTTACAGACAGCACAGCTATCCTGATGCCATGTGAATTGGGAGCCCAGAGGCTGCAGGACAAACCCTCCCTGGTGACCTCATCCTTCCAGTCTAGTGTCCCCCCCCCACCCCCCGGTAGCTCTGACCCCCACTGCCACATCTGGGGGCTTCTCATGCTGCTTAAAGAGCCCATCAACCCATTAGCTCTGGGTAAATGATCCCTGGGCTGTCTTTAGAATAATGAAAACCACAAGGCAAACAGTTCCCCTGTCCTATCAGCAGCCTATCAGCCAAACTGGTGTCCTGCAATGTGTGTTCAATTTCTCTGCTGGAAAGGGCCAGATGTGAAACATTAGCAGGCATCCTTCTGAAATCAGCAGAGCTGTTGGAACAACCATCTCACCTCTATCAAAACACTGCCTTGTTGTTGTTATTTTTGCATGCTGGCTAGGGAGCCTTTGGGGAGCAGGAGGACTCAGGCAGACAACCTGAATCCTGACTTGATCTGCTCTCTGAGAAGCCCAGGCAATGCTGGTCTTGAATAGGGAAAGAGGAGCAAGGTGATGAGTCCTGTGTTGCTTTTAATCCTGAAATCCAGGAGACTCCCCCTGGTTTCATCTAAATCAGTAATCCCTCTATTTTGAGTGTACTTGACAAATAGTTCCCACTAGGGTCAATCAAAGTTTGATTATTGATTCAGTGGGAAAAGAAAAAAGACCAATACTGAGTGTGCTTTGAAATTCCCACCACTTATGGTTAGGAATATATGTTAGAGAGGTGATGTCACTTCTGACTGCTTGTGAACTTTCAAAATAGCATTAGGCCTTTTAAAAAAAAAACCCAAAACAAACCCCTAATTCTCAGTTTCTTGAACTGCTCCTGTGAAAATGGCACCAAAACCACTCCAGGGCCAGGTTTGCTAAAGGGATGGAAAAAGGAAGGGGAGCTGTTTCTTGTTAATAGTGACCAAGAACTGTGGGCAAGGTCAACATGTGGCACACAGCCAGGCTTGGAGAAAAACATGGGGTGGAGAGTTTTGGCATTTAATGGACACTTTAGAGAGAAAAAAACAACAACAAAAAAAAGAAACACAAACCAACCAAACCCCCAAATTACCTCTCTGCTTGGCAGTGCATTTGGCAGCTGACACTGCAATACAAGTCCCTGCTGTGGACCAAGTGCCTTTAGTGCTGCCTTTGTGTGGCATGCAGGGGATTTTCCCTTCTCATGGGTGTAGCTGGGGTGTTTTTGGGGTGTTTTGTGCATGTCTGGTTTCATTGGTGTCAAAGAAGAGCAAGATCATCTTTGGAGATGATGCTGAACAAAAATGCCATTGCTTCTTGCCAGTTATTGGCCAAATGGATTGAGATAAGGCAAACAAAACTGGACAGAAATATGAAATCACTTGATTTTGCCTGCTTAGTCCAATTGGACAACAACATCCCTGGATTGTCAGAGCTGAATCAGCAAACAGAAAAAAAAACCAAAGAGCCAACCCTACACTTACAACCCACTTGAGGTTTTCACCCTGACCACCTAGTCACTAAGTATAAATGGTCCTCCCACTGCTGGTTTGTCTGAGCCCTGGGTTATATTTGGGCAGATGACTGCATCACTAGCCTTGCAATCTGCAATGGGGTTTATTTTTTTAACTGAACAAAGATTGGAGCTTTTTATTTCACCATGCCAAAGATTTCTGCTAGGAAATATTCAGGAGGATTCCCGTAATAACAAACATGTGAAAAATTTCTTGTATGAAAGAGTCTTGCTTATATTAATTTTTCAGCTTCAGAGTGAGATTAACTTGCTTCTAAAATTGCTTCCAATCTAAACCCCTCCACCTCCAAATGTGCACTACCCAAAGCTACAGGCTCTTGGTACATCTGTGATCTCAACAGTGGGTTTAACACCTCTACTAATCTGATATGAGGACTGGTTGCACAGCCACAGCTCTCTTTATTCATCAAGAGCAGTGGCTTTGCTCCTTTTTTTCTGTAGAGCTGACTGAAATTGGACATTTTGTTTTTCTGGAGCAAGAAAATGGCCTGAAAACCATTACCTTGTGTTAACTCTGGAACAGCTAGTTCTCAGAGAGAGAGGGAAAAAAAATCCATGAATATCTTAAAGGATAAATCTTAACCTTCCTTCTCTTCTATGACTTACCAGGTACCTAGACAGGGGAGCTGGGAATATTTAACAGAAGAACCAATCAGCTGGGAGAAATAATGTTCATTTAAGGTGTGTACTTCGAGCAGCTAATGCCATGGTTTTGTGGGACTATCCAGCATAAAAGCTCATGGGATTCTGGGTAGTTCTTTAATTCAAGCTCCCAATTATGCATTTGACAGAGCTCCTGTAGGCCAGCAAGCTGTAATGTTAAATGCCAATTGATTATGGAATGTCTTTGCAGCTTTGCAGCCCTGTGGTCCACACCACCTCAATATTAGACTTGGATGTCTTCAATTGTGTATAATCAGTGTCTTATTAGATCTACAGCATCCCTGTTAAAGTGATGGGAGAGTTTCTGGAGCCCTGCATCTCACTGTAAGTGCTGCACGTGTAGGGAAGTGGAAATGACTTTTCCTGGTAGCACCTGCCAAGGGGAGGAATGTCTGACCTTCATCTGGAGACACCAGATGCCTCTTGGTCAAACAACTCCTTTGAGATGCTCTATCTGGGGCATCTCTTCTGCAACAGGCCTGTCTTCTGGAGCGGTGAGTAACCAGGGCTGTCATGTGTGCAGCAAAAACACTGTTTTCCTCATACACCCAAAACCTAGCATGTCACAGAGCAAGCTGCTGTGAGGAAAATTAACTCTGTCCCAGCCAAAAGCAGCATAGCTGCTAAAGCTCCCTGAAAGAGAGAACCTGTGGTGGTCATGAGAAGCTTGGCTTCTCTGTGCTTTCTCTTTGTGCTTGCTAGTTCTAGTCCAGATGACCTGTAAGCACCCTGGGAGCCTGGTGTAAACATCAGAGTGTTTAGGGCTGGAAGGGAGCTCCAAAGGGCATCTAGTGCAGCCCCCCTGCAGGGAGCAGGGACACCCTCAACTAGCCCAGGCTGCTCAGAGCCTTGGCCAACCTCACCTGCAATAGCTCCAGGGATGGGGCCTCAACCACCTCCCTGGGGAGCCTGTGCCACTGAGCCACCACCCTCAAGGGCAAGAAAGTTCCCCTGGGCCACCTCTCCACCCTGTCAAGGTCCCTCTGGATGGATCCCATCCCTCCAGCCTTTCCACAGCACCACTCAGCTTGGTGTCATCTGCCAACTTGCTGCTGGTGCCTCCATCCCACTGTCAATATCATTAATGAAGATATTTAACAGCACAGGTCCCAGCACAGACCCCTGAGGGACTTCCCTTGTCACTGATCTCCATCTGGACATCCAGCCATTGCCCACCACCCTCTGGATGCACCATCCAGCCAATTCCTTATCCACTGAACAGTCCACCCATCAAATCCAGCTTGGTGAGTAGGATGCTGTCCTTGACATTTGTGGTGAAGCTACCTGGAAGAGCATGGAGGATTTCCAAGTTCTCTCTTATACAGAAAAGTTTCAAGTTGTTCTGGATGAACCTCAGTGTGAAGCAAGAGAGCTCTTGTAAGATTGCAGCTTTATTAATTCACCTCATTTAGAATGTATCATAAAGATGTGATTTAGAAGGATGTGTCTAGAAATTATTGATTCCTTTTTGTTTATTACCCACCCCCAAATCCTGAATGAACAGGTACTTTTAATGGGATTTTGAATTAAGGAATACACATTTCTTGCCAAGTGATTTGCCCATATGAAGCTGCACTGGAGACTTGAATTCTCAGACATGAACGTTGCTATATGCACAATCTAAGGGGAAAAACCCCCCCAGAATTTAATAGAAGTTGCTAAATAGAGCAAATGAGGCTACAATACACCCTCTGTTATATATTAATCTGGTGTTATTAAGTGTTAACTTCACAATGTATTGTATGGACAGCTAAAAGGGGCCAGGAAAAGTCTCAGTGTCAAACATGTAAACAGCTAGGGTTTTTTATTGGAATCATTAACTGTACTGCAGTTAAATCTTTTGTTTTCACGTCTGGTTTAAATTAAATTAACAAAATTATAACTTTAAAAAGATGTGGTGGGTTTAGTACGTATCAGAAGGTTCAACATAATTGGACTGTGTGTCTATTGAAAAGTTTTCCCCATTGAAAAATGTTGTTTTACTCCAATTTCCTCTAGGAAAAAACTGGGATTGTCACTTCAGGGGGAACATGTTGAACACTATGGCAGTCCCTGGGGAATGACAGACTTTCCTGGGCCCAGGAGCTGGCTGAAAGCCCCTGAGGAGTGAAGCTTGGTGGGGATGAGACCCCAGGATTTCCAAGCCTATGAGTGAAGCTTGATGGGGATGGGCTCCCAGCATCCCCATGCACAGGAGAAGTTGGGGGGCAGAATCTTGTTGCACAGACAAGCAGGGGGGCTCAGAGCTTTGTGGTGGCAGGAGTTTCACAGAGGTGATGCTGCAGGAAGGGGGTTGCTCCTCTTTCTGAAGCACTGGTGTCAGGGGAAACCAGTCCTTTGTATGCTCCTCCTAAAGCAACTGCCAGGGGAGTAGAAAGGGCACTGGTGGGCAGAGAGAGAGGCAGCAATTACCCTCTTTCCCTGGGAAATTTGAACCAGACTTGAAGGCAAATATCTTAATGGTGGAGGAAAGACAATGGAGAACAAAATGGCCCTGTCCTTTCCTCACCTTTGTGGGAATACTTCAAAAAGCAATGCAAGAGGCAATCAGTAAATGATTCTGCAAAATCCATTCTTGATCTATCAGCAAAGGCAAACGAAATTACCTAGCCAATTTGGAGATTACAAGCACTGCAGAGCTCTAACCCTTCCTTGAGAAAGCTACACCCACAGTTTGTATGTACCAGAGCATGAAAAAATAAAGTTTTTTCTCAGCAGGACTTTGCAGGCAGTGCTGAGTTCCCTTCAGGAGGGTCTGAGGCTTGCCCAGGAGGGACTGTAGTTGAAGGTATGTGTAAGGGCAGTGATAAAGAAAGAGCCAGGATGATGGCAGTGGCTGATGCCCTGAATCATTTCTAGCAACTTGTGGAACTATCTGCCCACAAAGCAGATGGATGAGATGCTCTTTCCAGGTCCTTTCCAACCCCTGCCATTGGGATTGTCTCTGCTCCACTCTTGGCCACTCAGGTTGCTTCAGGAGGGGTCACAACATCCATGGAGTGAATCCCAACCCACTGGAAAACCCTGACCTCCACAGCCAATTTCCAATTGTCATTTGCAAAGAAGAATGGTTGGCTAGTTTGGTTTTTTCTGCCCGTGCTTAAGTGCTTTTTGCTTCCATTATAGGGTGTCAAGTTGTTAATATTTATGGAGAACACAAAAGAATGAAAATTCTGTTTCGTGTTCAATCTGACATCTTTTGGCACCACAATCCTCCAGTCATGGTAGTAGTTCTGTTTCAAAAGAGCACTGCCCAATGGAGATGAAGTCCTTTCAAGTGTGGTTTGGCTCTGAGGAGGGATTCCATGCAAATAGTATTCAGGGGGTCTGTCTTTATTGTCTCAAATATTAATAATTTCCAGATCAAATGCAATTTGCCTTGAGTTCAGTTGCTTGTTCCTCTTGGCCTGTTCTGTCAGCTTGGTTAAATGCACTGGGATGCTTTTTAAAGTCAACCTTGCTTCTTGTGCAGACCTCCTCCAGATGGGGTACCCCTTCCACAGCATGCCCAGATGTTCAGGTGAGGTGTTCTCCATCAAGCCTGCTCTCTGGCACACTCCCTGGGAGCCTCTTGTGCACTCCACAGCTGAGCTGGACGCAGCATCCAAGTTAATTTGCAAACTTTCCCATTTTTCTCTCCTATTTCAAAGTCCATCCAAACACTTTAGCTGGGGTTATGGTGCCAATGGATTGTGCCCTTTGATCCAGAGGAAACCAAGCTTGGCTTCTGCCACTCTCACCTCCTGCTGCAGTCTGTGTGAGCTGCCAATTGCTGTGCCTAAGGACCAGGAGGATGGAAACTCTGTCTTGGTGCAGCTCAGGAGAAGGATGCTGCTGTAAATGCTGAAGCACCATGGGCTGGTGACCCAGTTTGGTGTGGTTAGTGAGCAGATGAAAGAGCAATCTGCAAGGGCCTGCCCTCCAACATGCAGATGGGAAGCCCACCTTCCCCCACCCTCCAACAAAAGGTAACAAGAATTTATTTACTGGATTGTAGAACAGGGTTTTTTTTTTTCTCTGCTTCCTGATACCTGGGAAGAAAACCACCTGGAAGTGTGTGTGATCCATGGCTGCAGTTTGAGGAGAGCCTAGGTGACACTTGATGAGCTATTAAGTAATTCATTAACTAGAAAGCTGTGGCCTTGACCCAAGCAACCCCCAGGTAGGCTGGGTTGTCTTCTGGGACAGTGTGCCAGAGTTGAAAGATGCAGCAAATAAATGTTCACTGAATACACCAAGCTCTCTTTTTTTTTTTTGGTCATCTTATTAATTAGGGTGACATCCCAGTCACAGTCCTTAGGTGATGCAAGAGGAGAACAGAAGCTGTTCAAATTACCCTGAAATCACTGGGAAATTCACTATTTATTTATTTTCTTTCAGTTCTAGGTTTCCCAATCCAATGGAAATATTTTATAACATGTACTGTATGCAATAGCTAAAAATTACAGTCAGAAGGCAATTCTATTTTCCATTCATTTTCACATTCTATTTTCACAAACCATTCTCAGTTGGCAATATCAATATTCCCAAGCCCAGCTGTTGGTAAACTACAATTCAAGTGCATCACCTTAAAAGTTCTGAGACTTTAGAGAAAAAGCCTCTCAAATTTAGGGAGTATTCTGGGAAGGGGTGTGAATGAAGTAGCAAGAGCAGTTTATTCCTTTAGAATGAAGCATTTGTAGTGATTTAATTGATTGATTCGATTTAGGTAGAAGGTGTGTCACACCTGGTAGGTCTCACACACCTCAGAGGTGATGCCTTTTCCAGCTGCCACCACATCTGGGCTGTGTCACTTGTGCTCTGCTCTCTGCTGAAGCAGTCAGCTCTGCCCCATCATGATCTGTTGGGTCACTCTGGCAGGAGCAAGAGGCTGGAGGTGGATCAGAGGTTGCAGTAAAGTGCAGTGGATGTGATATACCTTGACTTCAGCAAGGCTTTTGATACTGTCTCCCATGGGATCCTCACAGCCAAGCTGGAGAAGTGTGGGTTTAGTTACGGTGTAATAAGGTGGACTGGGAAGTGGTTGAAGAACAGATCTCAGAGAGTTGTGGTCAGTGGAGCAGAGTCTGGCTGGAGGTCTGTGACTAGTGGA
>VYZU01065200.1:20000-39019 GCA_013401355.1 Ceyx cyanopectus | reverse complement strand
GACAGGACAAGAGGCAATGGGAGTCAGTTGGAGCACAAGAGGTTGAGGGGAAACAGAAGGAAGAACTTGTTCCCAGTGAGGGTGGCAGAGGCTGGCAGGGGCTGCCCAGGGAGGTTGTGGAGTCTCCTGCTCTGGAGACACTCAAGACCTGCCTGGATCTGTTCCTGGGTGACTTGGTCTAGGTGTTCCTGCTCTGGCAGGGGTGTTGGACTAGATGATCTTCTAGCTCCCTTCCAACCCCTAATATCTGTGAATCTGTGTGAATCTGTGAGTCTGTGAAGAGGATTGGCCAAGTTCAGTTTGCACTGGTGGGTTTTGTATTTTTCCACTTCTGCAGATACAAAGCTTTTCCTGCTGCTTTTGCTGTCTGTGTGTGGTGGAATAAACATCTGTTGGGCCAGTTCTCATTGGCAAATGAGGTCAATTACCCATGGCACAGGTGTGCTATCCTCTGAAAAATTTTATTTCTTTCCAACGTGGCCATGTCTGCAAATAATTTGAAGCCCTGCTATTTTATAGCCTTACACCCCATGGAGGATAATTACTGAGTTTTTTTTCTTCACCTTACTGTATCTTTGGTTTACTCCCCAGAGGAAAACTCCCACTTATGCCCCTCCCATTTGCCACATAAAAACTCTCTTTGAAGTGGGGATAAAAGTCACAATAAGTTGATTGTTGAAGTAAATTAGCACTGGATGGTAACACGTTTTGAGCCAGCAGAGTTTGGAGAATGAGCCAGTAAATTCCAGTACTTTGGCTGCCCATCTTTGGGGCTCACAGCTGGCTTGGGTGATAAGAATCAGTGGGAGAATGAACTGCCCTTCTCCTGCAAACAAAACACTTCTTGTTGACCTTTCTGTCTGCAAAATACAGAACCTTGCAGGATCTGTTTCCTCTCATTGCAGGCTGCATCTGCAGATGATTGGAAACATACCTGGGAGTCCCAGGATATTCAGATCCAAAGTCTTGGAAGTTTAGTTGGACGTCCAACCCTTTGAAGTTCATCCTCATCTCTGCAAATGAGTGATGGAAATGACTGAGCAGCTGAAACTTGTTCTGAACACAAGCCAAGGACTCCCATTTGGTGGCCTTTGGACCAGGCCCTTGCTCTGAGCTGTGCTGAGGTAAGGGACATGCATTTTCCATCCCAGTTTTGCTCCATTATGGATGGAGAGACAGACAAAACCTACGGGCATTTTTCTTTTCCTAAATCCATTTAAGTAGCTAGAAAATGACAGCCTGGCACAAAGTGATGCCTGAAACAAGGCAAGAATAACAAGAAATTTGTGGGCTTCAAAATTCAAGTGGAGATCCTTGAGGTTTAGACTGGACTCCAGGGTTACTTTACTTACCTGGCTGTTTTCTGGGTCTTCATTCATTCTGTTCTTGAATCTGGTAGTGACTTTGGATGTAGAACATGGAAAGCAATTGCTAGCTCTGCTTTCTGGCTCAGGCTTCTCTGCTTTTGGAGTGTGCTGTTGGTGCAAAGCACACTGAAGTGCTGGATGTGGGAAAATCTGATCCCAGGGCGTTCCTGTATCATCCAACATCCCCTTGATCTCTGCAGGGGCCTTGGACAAATTCTTATTGCTTGTACCTGGCTCAGGAATAGGGTTTGCTGACCTGGCTTTAAAAATCACAAATCTGGTGAGCATGGAGGAATCTTAAAATAAGACCTATGTGCATTGAAAGATGAGGAAAAAATGAATAACTTTCTTTTCTTTCACATTGGAGATGATGTGAACATGGAGTCCCCTTCAAATCCCACTGGAAATTCACTTGTCAGAATAGAAGGATGCATTGATCTTGGCTGGAGGGAAAAAAAATCCAGCCCGTTAGTGATATCTGAAGAAAACAGACCTTCTGAAGTGAAATCTTGACTGGCTGAGGCCAGTGTGGAAACTAACACCTGAAGATCATGTCTGTGAGTCTTCCTTTGGGCTGGGGAAGCAGCAACCCACTTGGTACATTGGTTCCCTGTGGGGAGCTGGAGCCACTTGGCCTGGAATCTGGGACTGGACAGTGAGAGCTGGTTTTCCTTGAGCTGTGCCAGCTCCATGATGTCTGGAAGACACTGAGCAGCCCTGGGGTTGCTCTGGGTAGCTCAGGGAGACCGAGGCAGGGAAATATTTCACGCTCTGGGAGCTGAAGTGCCAAACACAATCCCCTTGGGAGCACAGGGCCAAGTAAAGCATTAACACTGGAGTTAAGACAAACCAACTGAGGAATAACTAATATTGTTGACTTTGCCTGCACAAAATGGCACTTTCTTGGAGCTTTTGTCATTGTCTCCTAAGAGCAAATGCAAATATTAGTCAACTTTCTCCTATTAATTATTGCTAAAGATTTAAAGGATCATAGACTTCCCAGTTAATGCCCCATTCAATGTGGGAAAAGGCAGAGCTGTGCATCCCCAGTGGTGTTGTTCTTTCGGGCTGCTTGGTTGATCACAAACCCACTGTCCTGCCTTGCACTGCTCTGCTGGGAGGCAGTAAGTGTGAGAGGCAGCAGATCCCAGCCCCTGGGCGTGAGCGTGACCTCGTGCGTGTCACACGTGTGGCCGTGCACTGCTGACCCTGCAGATGGGTGAGCTCTGCAACCCCAGGCAAGGTTTTCTCTTTGCTTATCCCAGACAGCAAGCTCTTTCATGTCTTTTTATGACATAACTTCTGAAATCCTGGCTGAACTGGGTTGAGTTTTGATACCAACCCAGTGGCTTCCGTGACCCGCTCGGCTCTAGAAGTGACTTTCTCCAAAACAGGGCTCCCAGATGCAAACATCTCTGCTCCAGATCAAAAATCTTGCTGACAAGATATTAGGAAGATTTGAAGAATAGAACAGCTTTGGTAAACTTAGTATATCTGTTACACAGCATTGACTGCAGTATTGAGCACAAAGCTATTGGAAATAGCCAGGCCAACCTGCCTTCATTTTTTTTACCTAATCAGCTTTATTGGCCCCAAATGCAGTTTTGGAGCAATCAAAGCCAACAGTTGTCCTGATTACAGCTGGAGTAAAGTTAACTTTCTTGCCAGGAGCTGCTCTAGTGTTGTAGGGTGACAGTAATTTTGAGAAGATGCTGATGTTTGAGCTGTTGTCAAGTCCTGTCTGTGCTCACTGCCCTCCCCGTGTACGAGGAGCTGGGAGGGGACGTGGCCAGGGCAGCTGAACCAAGGAGCACTCACAGAATATTAGGGGTTGGAAGGGACCTTGGAGATCACCTTGTCCAACACCCCTGGGGTTAAAAACACTTTTAATCAAGAAGAGACCTCTTCAAGAGCCTTCCTGTTTAAGATTTCTTTTTTAATCTGCTCATCCACTGGACCCCAAATTCCATTGTTTACACAGCTCTGTTTGTGGTCAAAGTCAGGGAAATTACTGTCTACAAGTGGGATTTGCCTGCACATTGCCTGCCCTAATTGCCCTTCTCCAGGGGGTCTGGTGCTCTACCTGGCCTCAACTTGCTGGGATGAGTTGGAAAGGGAGAGGAGTGACTCTGGAGAGTGTTCCTGCTCTCCCTGTACATGGGAGTGTTTGAGGGAAGACCTTCTGGGTAAAAAAAAACAGAACAAAATTTCTTTTTTTTTTTTTTCAGAGTTGGATGGATACCTCCAATTCTGTTCCATGCAGTAACGTTTAGATGAATGAAACTGCTTCTCAACACTTGCTGAACTCAGCTGCCTCCTCCCTGACAGCAGCAAGCTTGCCTGCTGGCTGTGACAGGTGAAAGTGGGAATGCAGAGGGACTGGGAGGAAAATTGCACTGCAATCTGCCATCCACCCCGGAAAGCAGGAGGGAGATGGTGCTGTGCCAGCACGTCCTCTGGATCCCCACTTTAAGGACAAAGGGGGAGCTGGACTCTCCCAGAGCTCAGTGCTGAGCTGCAGCAGGTTTCCCTCACGGGCTGGAGAACATCCTGGGGGTGGCAGTGGCTCCCCAGCAGGGGTGGGGGGCAGCAGGAGCCCATCACCTGGCAGTGGGCAGGTTGAGAGAGCCACTTGGCAGCGGGCAGGTGGAGCAGCCAGCAGGAGTGTGGCACTGTTTGCTCCCCCACTTGGCATTAATGAGACACCTAGTGGAATCCTGCACACTCTTTAAAGACCTTCTGTGCAGAAAATCGCTCCGTTTACCCTAATCCTTTGGCAGGGGAAAGCCCAAACTGGGCTCTTCCCTGCTGCACTTCTTCTTTGTGGACTTCCTAGGAGGCTTTTGGAGCTGTGTGGGTCCTGTTGTTTTCTGGGTGGAGGTGCTGAGAGGTAGGACAGCTACTGAAAGTGATGGACAAACTGGAGAGCCTCATGCTGGAAGGGGGGAGGACTGAGTGTGAAGGGCTCTTATCAGACAGGGTTGGGTTTTTCCAAGCAGCTTCCCTCTGTGCACACACACATGCTGAAAAGCACTGTGGGTGCACGTGCAGGAGTGAACACACCACGGATGGAAGTGCAAAATGCAGAGCACCTCTTAGAAATGTGGCCCCAGAGACCAGGACTGTGCTTTGAAGGAGTTTAACTCTCCAGCAGGCTGAGCTCTTTCTCAGAGACAGGCTGGAGGATTAGCAGTGCAGGGGGAGACTGTGAGCCAACCAAGCCATGTTCAACAGTCCTTTTTCTACTCTGCAGTGGTGAGGCCCCACCTGGAATCCTGTGTCCAGTGCTGGGCACCCAGAGATTTACTGGAGAGAGTCCAGCACAGGGCACCAAGATGCTGAAGGGAGTGGAGATCTCCCTGCTGAGGAGAGGCTGAGAGAGCTGGGGCTCTTTAGCCTGGAGAAGAGGAGACTGAGGGGGGAGCTCAGCAGTGTTAAAGGTGGACTAGATGATCTTCTAGGTCCTTTCCAACCCCTGCCACTCTGTGATTCTGTGATTCTTAGCCCATCTGAAAAGTTCTTGGCAGTCTCTCTTAGTTCAGATTTGAAACTCTGGCTCAGCAGCTGGAGAATTAAAGTGATGCTCCTGGAGCTCTGACCCACAAAGCTGGCCTTCGGTGGGCCAGAGCTGGAAGCTGCCTGCTGGTTGATGTTGGCTTCACTGTTCCACAGCCTTGCAGCCTCAGCACCTCTCTCTTTGCCCTACCTAGGGAAAACAGAAAGGCAGGGGAGCTGTTGATTTGTTGGGTGTCTAGAGATGCCACTTTGCGTAGCTGAGAACAAGAGTGGCACCCTCTGTGTTGCTGGAGCCAGGAGGCAGCAAGAGATATGTCTAATCTCATGCTTGGTGGGGTAGGGGGAAGGGAAAATGTCTTTTAAAGTGTAATAACACCTAGGTTTTATCATCCTGCCCGGCTCAGGCTTGACAATTCTTCTGATAGCCCAAATACTATAAATTCAGTTGCAGATAACAGAACAGATGGGAAAAACATATGGTTTGTAGGTAGTGTGTGGTGGTTGAGATTTGTGGTACATTAGGGGAATTTATTTTATTCTCTCCCTGTATAACTTTATTTTTTTGATACTTTCTTGAGTTCTTTGTGCCTTTAGGTGAGCTCAGGGCTTTGCAAATACCTGATAACTCAGTTTTGTTAACCAAACTATCTGCTGCTTTGTGAATCTCCTTCAGAGTTCTCATCCAGAGCTGGCACCTTCAAGCTCCAGTTTGAAGAAGCTGCAGCACTTAGAGCCCAGTTGCTGATGCCACCTGTCTTATTAATTTCTGTGGAGAGCTTGAATGGACAAGTGACACTGAGTGGGGACTTCCCTTAAGTCCAGCTGCTAATTCAGGATGAGATCAGGTTTGAAGCAAAGTCAGCCTCAACTGGCAGAGTTTTCTGTCCCTCAAACTCCCTTCTGTGCTGTACTGACTGGTCCAGCAGTGTCCACCTTGGATGTATTCCCATGATGCAGGGATTTTGAGCCCCAGGGGGCTCTGTTCTGGGTCCCCACTGACAAGGATGAGTGTCAGATCTGACTAGTGGAATCGAGTGGGCCACACCCGCTGATGTGCATCTGTATTTCAAGGAGCAACGGTCAGATTCCAGCTGGGCAGAAGGTCACCGAGGTGTCACTGAAAGCAGAGCTCAAAGGCTGAGGGGAAACTTTAGAGGATGCTGAGAGGATTCCAACGTGCACACGCTGAGCAGTGAAGATCTTAACTCTGGCATCTCCCCCTTGAGGCTGCACTTCAAAATTACAAAACTCCCAGGATCAGCACAAACTGCTCAGCACAGCACTGAAAACCCAAAGCTGCTGCTCCCAGCAGCAGGGCTGCTGAGTCCCAGGGTCACTGGGTGTGTTACCCCTGCCAGTTGTGCAAGGAGGGGACTTCATGAGTGCCTGTGGTGAGCAGAACTGGGATGCAGAAGCCAAGGGGCTGGTGTTGGTGGAGGGGGGGCGTGGTGCCATGTTGCTCTGCTCATCTTGCACGGCCCCCAGAAAGATGCTGTGGGTGGGGATGGGGTGACTGTGCCTGGGGAGCTCCACACCTTGGTCTTGCTTTTTTAGTTTGCCTGGAGATCACCTCTGCTCCAACACACTGACTCTGTAAGGATCATACTGCATTTCCAGGGTGAGTTTTCACCCCTACATCCTTAGAAAGGGAATGCTCCATGGGTCAGAAGTTTTGAACAAAGGGTTACTGAGTTTCTGATGATGTTTTATGCCTAAATTCCACATTAGAAATGTTTCTTTTGGAAGGATGCAGGACTTATAACTGTTCACTTGGTCTTTAAGCTAGATGTTTTTTCAGCTGTAATGGTGTCTTTTATTCTTAAACTTGCCCTCATAATTAAAAGGGTATTACAAGCTTTTGCATTCCTAAATGCTGAGCCATTCACTGCAATTGGTTGTGCTTGATATCTTCTTTCTCTTCTTCTCTCTTTCCTGAGCTTCCAGCTCCCAGGTAGCCAAAATTTTGTTTGCTACTAATAGCTCTTTGACCCACTTGCCACACCTGTTATTGGTTCAGCAAGGCAGTACTTGAAAATTAGCCAATTATTAATTAAAATTAAATTCTGCTTTGACTTATGCTGACTCTGTATGGCTGTAGCTCCAACAGGGACAAGGGAATTGGTCTCAATCTATAAACACATAAAAAACCCTCTGCAATATTTGGCAGTGACTTCATTTAGCCTTATTGCAAAAATTTCCTTTGCAGGACCTTGCAAACTGTGTTTTATATCTGATAGAGCATTTAATGAATCCTTGGTTTCCTCAGAAATTCAATTAATGTATCCTGAAGAAAACTTTCTAGACAAACCCCATTGGGTTTTGTCCAAACCTCTGGCCCTGTTCCATCAGCTCCATGTCTCTCCCGTGCTGAGGGCTCCAGAACTGGCTGCAATACTCCAGGTGAGGTCTGAGCAGAGCAGAGTAGCCAGGAGTGCAGCTGCCCCTGGTGTCCCCAGCATGCCTTGGCATGCTCTAACCTCTCCCTGAAATCTCTCCCAGAGCTGAAGCCCTGTAAACCAGTTTGCTCCCTCCCTTCCTTGGATGTGGTGACTGAGATTAGTCACTAAAAGGGGCTCCATTGCAAGAAAAATGTGAGCTAATGAATGGAAGGAAAATGTTGACTTTCAATTCCATTGCACTTTTAATCTGTTCAAGACCAGAAATGTCATTTATTACTGAAGACTTGTGTTTTTTCTGGTCTTTATATTGTTGCAAAGACAGCCTAATTATGTCTCTCTTTGGATTTATTTATGCTGCTGGTATATGGGCTTCTCTTTGCCCTGTAAAAAAAGGGAAAGGCCAGGAGAACTGTGCAGCAGCATGAAGCTGTTCCTGGGGAGGTAGCACGTGGACCCATCCTCTCCAGGCTGGCAGGAGCCCAAGGTGAGGATGTGCCTTGTTTGCTGTCAGATCTCTCCTGGCTTCATGATGCCCCATTTTGCTTCTCATCTTTTCCTCTTCTCACCAATCCATCCCATAGCTTGAGTTTCCCAACATTAAGGGAAGGTGAAAAGGGGCATCCAAGAAAAGAGAAGGTTGGAGAGGTGAGGGCAAAATGTCCTTGGTACTCGGGGTGAGTGGAAATGAGGTGGGCAAAACAAATTGTACCAGCAGCTTTTCATCTGCAGAACTGATGCCATTTAAATGGATGTTTGGAGGAGGATTCCCTGCTCTGGCTGGGAAACTCAGTGAGGCCATATTTCCCCTGCTGATTTCTCTATGGAGGTCAATCTAAACTGGCTGTTCCTGTCCACCCTAAGGAAAAGCAAGGCATAATAAAGTCAATAAAATCTATCTTGAGAAGGAAATGAACCAGACCCTTTGTGAACATCCGTGCCAACACCCAAAGCACTCTTGTAAAACAGCAGCAGCAGCTCTTCTGGTCCCTTCCTGGTGTCCATGTGGCAGGGGGTGGGATCAGCACCAGGCTTTTCTGATCACACACAGCACCAGAAGAGTTAAAGCAGAGAGCCCAAGGCTCTTGAAAGTGAAGTGGCAGCAGGAGCTTGGCATCTGCTTGGAACAAGGAGGAAGTGTGAGTAAATATTTGAGGGGAACAACCATTTAAATGTTTTTCAGTCAGGGCCCTGGTCTGGCTGGTTTTGCTGAGGCTGGAGGGATGTGTTTGTCACTAGGGCTACGTACACAAGGCTCTGTGGATTTTGTACTTTTATGGCTGCTCCCTGATAATGCAAGGGGGAAAAAAAATCATCCTTTATAGCCCCTGATTATCAGTTACAGTTTATTAGAGATATAAATGCCAGCAATTTAAATGACTCTGGATGAGGCTGGCCTTGAAAAAAACCAGAATTTGTCATGAAAAGGACAGTGCAGGGAAGTCTTTATGAAACAACAATGCTGTGTTAGTTGGAATGAGCATCACAGATTTAGAGATTTGGAGTCATTGGGTATTTTTAAGTGAAGTATACATGCAGTGGGTTATCTGCTGCATGGATAAAAATATTTTATTGCTAGCTATTATGAACTCCACAATCTCTAGGCAAAGATTTTAATGGGCTAGATAGAGGGCACTATCAATAATCTTAGTTAACATTTCAATTCTATTAGCTTACTACACTGATAGCATTCAGTCAAAAAGCACACCACAAAAATCACTGGCCAACTTTTACCTGTAAGAAGAATGATCCTATTGCCATAAATCCTGAAAGTATCCCTTCACCCTGCAGCTTGAACTCTGGGAGCTGGGCAGTGCTTACTGGGGAGCTGTGATGTGCAGATGGGTTGCTAACAGAATAATGCAAGTCCAAGGTCCCTTTTTTCCTCCAGTGCCCAAAGGAGTGTAGAAGATACTGACAAGCAAGCCACGAATATCTGGATTTTCATCACACTTGTTTTGATGGAGTTGTTGAGCTTTGCCAGATTCTGGCTTGTGTTGGAACCCTGCTGCAGAAAGGCAAATTCCCTCGTGTTTGCTTTAGCCCAAAAGAGTACACAAAACACTTGGAGCTCTCCAAACCCACATCAAAGGTGAACATACCCTCTGCTGCTCCAGACCTGTCTGGCAAAAAGGATAAGAAAGATACTTAACCTGCCTGCTAATGTGGCTAATTACTTCTGCCCCTCTTGGCTTGGAAAAGGCACTTGAAAGTGAAACCTGGGCAGCATGCAGAGCAGAATCAGGTGCCAAAGAGGATCACAGAGAGCAAAAAGGTGTATGCAAAACATTAGATGAATGTTAAAACATTATTTATGTGGTGGCAGTGTCTTCCAATCTGCAACAACAGAGCATCCCATCAACAGAGAAGTTGCCTTGCTGCTGCTCTACTGTGCCAGGGTAGGAACAAACCACGGGGGCCTTCCCAGTCCTGCACAGAGCAGGAACTCGTTTTGCCCAAAACCTGGCCCACTCAGTTGCTGAGAACTGGACTTTGTTCAGTTTGTGCAGCTAGAAACGGCTTTGATCCCTGAGGATCTCTTCACTTGGGATTTGGGATCCACAGCCTGCTTCACAAAATGATCCCACTGCCTTCAATGGCAGCTGGCAGCCAGGGATGCTCTTCTGACTTACCTTTGTCTGTGAGCAGGGTGGGAAATTAGCTCTTTTGGGTAGAAAATGCACTTTTCACAAGATAGATTGGCTTCTGTTTGGCCAGCACTGACTGACTTTGGGGGTCTTTGGGTTGGTTTTAATCAGTTTCAAATTTAGAGCCCTAAACTTTGTTTTCTGTGTGGGAAACACCAATTCTTTTGGTGATTCCCCACCTCACAGTTTTGCAGCTATGATGTAAAAATGGGTGGGGAAAGGTGAGCAAAACCTAATGTTTTCTTTCTTTCAGAGCTGATTTTTTCTGCAGCTGAAATGTGTGTGTTTCCTTTTCCTAGTGAAACTGAAATGTGTTCCTCTGGGCTTCTCTTGGGCCCAGGTGAGCTCCTGGTGCCCAGGTTGAGATGATGGAGTGAGTATTTATGGTTTATCTTCTTAGTCCCTCTCTTGAGGATTTACAGTCCTGTAAATCTAAACTAAAGTCCTGTAAATCCATAGTAATATAACTGTATTTTTTCCCCTCTCTGGAGCTGTCTAGGCTTACACCAGTGAGAATAAGAACAGTATTTTGTCCTTTAATATCTATCTTTGGATAATAAAAGTCATATGAGGCTTTCACCAAATATTTGGCAAACCTACTAAAACAAGCCCAACAAACCAGGCAGGACGTAGATTAATTTCCTCCACCAGCATCTGGGTTCAGCATCATAATTAGCAGCAGATCTAGTGATATGCCAAACAAAGATGTTTATGTCAAATAGCTATTTCTCAGAAGAGAAAAAAAAAAAGAGAAAGGGGAGGGGGTTATGGGCTTCACTTACTAGAATACCATGAAATCAGTCCACATCACCAGCCCAGTTAGTGCCAGAGGTGTTTAGAGATGGCAGCTAGAAAACTTCTCAGGTACATGATTCAACTCAGTTCATGATTACACAGGCATGGCAGGGGATGGGGGGGTTTGAATCTGTCTTCACTTCCTTACCTCTCCTCATGGCTGCTTCCCCCACTTGAAAACTCTTGAATCACACTTGTTCAACTCAGACTTTTTGGCTTTAAAGCAACTCTGCATGTTGAGTGCACCTCGTGCAAGTGCCAGGCAGTGCCTAGCAAAGTTGGGAGGGAAGCTTTCTGAAGCCACAGCCAAAGCAGGGATACCCACAGCCCTGGGGAGCCACTGCACCCCCTGAACTGCCACAGCAGGGCTCCGTGTGCCAGCAGGACATAGATCCTCTTGGTATTTTGGAAGCCCTGCCAGCAACCTGGGGAGAGAGGGGGAAAAAAGAATGAATGACTCAGCCCTCTGAAGAAATTTGAATTTAGCACTGCTGCTAGAAATAGATTGAGATCTTTGTGTGGGCTTGAGGAAGGAAAACTCCAGTCTTGCTGAGAATAGGTGGTGACTCTGTAACAGAAGCAGAACTGTAAAGAGTTAATTTCATGCAGAGGAATTCGATGAATTTCTTGAAAGACCAAAGGAAATCACTCTCCAAAATGATGAAGAGAGTCCAAAGACAGATTTGGCAACTCTTCTAGACTGTTTTACCACAAAATGACCTTGGATTTATAACTGTGTCACACTAATGTTTCAGCCTTCAGTGTGTGTGCCACAGGGCTGCACTCTGCCAGTGGCAAAGGATGCTTTCACTCATTTATAACCTAGGGATATTAGACATCATAAAAAGTTCAATATACCAGTGTGATGATAATCTAGCTGTTGTCTGCACTACAAACTTCCCAGCTAGCATTCCAGGATTATATGTCAGGCAGTAATTAGAATGATGCATTTTACATCTTCTGAAATAGTGCCAGGAAGAGAATTGCTTTCCATTTGGAACAGTGTTAGCAGTGCAGCTGGAAATGCTGCCTAATGAAAATACTTTTCAATATCTTTTGGTCTCTGTTTGGTCCCAACCTGCCCAAGGAACACAGGGCAGGTGATGTTCACCTTGCTGGGCTGCAGAATTGCTCACCAAGCTGTCAGTGCTGATTCTGCACGTGGCAGAGTCCAGGTTTGAAGACACTGAACCCTACTGCAAAGAGCTCAGAGTGGCACAAAGTATGGTACAATGGTCGGGGGGGGGTTGTATTTTTGCCTGAGCCTCAAGGTGGAACAACCCTGAGACTGGTGCGAGCTCCTGAGGCACCCAGTGGATTCCAGCCCCAGTTCTGGCTGCTAATTTAGTGATAGCAATCAGGAGGTTTGCTCCTGGGATTTCAGTTCAGCACAGTCCAAAGGGAAGAAGAACTGTCAGTTTGTGTGTCATTCCAAAAAATAAAAGCAGAGCTGTGTCCAGAATATTGGTAGAACTTGTCTGGAGTCAAACTCTGGCAGAATAAGGATGAAAATCCAGCAGAAGGTTTGAAACAAAACTTGAAAAGGTAGATTTCCAAAGGTTGTTTACTGGACTTCTTGTGAGGAACTTCAGCATTTGTGATCAAAACTGCTGTGTCTACAAAGAAAAAACCTTGATTTCATTTGTTTATAACCTACATGGAGGGATGAAGGTTCTGGGTCAGATCCTGTTACTGTGACTAGAGCATTAAGTGACAATAAAGTCTGACTAGCTGTGTTCTCTCCTGCTTAGGCTTCCTAGCAGCTGCTGATTACATCTGGGGTCTAGAGAAAGTGGATGGATGAACAAACACCTACAGGACCTCTTCCCTGCCAAAATCAGGAAGAAAAGTTCTTGGTAAAGTAGAATAGGGGGAAATGTATTTAAAATATTCAGGAGTTATCTTTTGATCATACTAGCAAGTCAAATCAGTGTGCAGGAAAAAAAACTTCATGTGTGTCTGTGTTTTCCTCTAGACTAGTCTTGAGATTCCTGCCTTTCCAGTAATAAGCCTTTGGGAGCATCATCATGGTTTACAGCAGATTCTTTATGCTGAACTGGAGGCCTCAGCTGCTGTCAACCAGTTTTCATGCCCTTATCTTGGCAGTGCCCTCTCCTTGGGCTGGCCAAGCTCCTCAGTGAAGCCTCCTCTTGCAGGACTCTTGGTCTTGGGGAGTGGAGGCTGTCTGAGGGCCAGCTCTGCTGACAGCTATCATCAGAAGGGGAGAAAATCAAACCAAAGGACAGAATTTCTCCCAAGGAAATGAAGGAAATGCAGTTTATCTACCTCCCTCTCCTGGCAGAACACCAGGGGACCACAGGAGCATAAGCAGTGAGGAGGATGAGTGTGATTTTGATGGCAAGGTGGCCTGGGCTTGGCTTCTCCTGTCCTGCTGTGAGATCCACCATGTCCCTCAGCACAGCCCCAGTGTCTCAGTAGCCTCAGAGCCCAGTGGGGATGAGGTGAGGCACTTCAGACCTGTCTTCTCAGAAACCTGAAAGGCACCACAGTTGCTGGCAGCTCAGGATGGTGCTCATCCCTGTGCCCAGAGAGAGAGCCCCCCTGTCTCTGTGTGGTTGAGGTGACTCCCCTTCAGCTTCTTTTCCTCAGAGCAAGGTGAGACCCAGTTTGGCAGCTGGCACAAGACTTCATTCCTTCTGCTTTCTTCTCATCTCATTTTCTCTCTGCAGTGCAAAAAATAGTATCAGTCACACGTTTATATCCTGCAGGAGAGGTAACATGTGGACAATGTTGTAAAACTCCAGGTGGGAGCTGTGGCTGTGGTACAGAAATGACATATGTAAAAGTTACCAAATAGACACAGAAGCTTTGAAGGAGAAAGGTGTGATTGCAGAGAAAAAAAAATCTCGTGCTTCCTGAAACAAATGGGAAACCAGGTGACAGGGAGCTTGGCTTCTCAGTGCCACCTTCCTGCAGAGCTGCTGTGGTGGTCAAAAGCCTGCAGATTATTCACAACAAGCCTCATCTCCTTGGCTGGAGCTCTGAGCACATCCCTCAGCAGCACCTGGCTTCAGAGACATCAATTCAGAGGTGAGTGACAGTGAATTCCCAACTCACAGCAGGAAAAGTGACACTTCAACAGCACCAGAGCCCAGCCCTGAATTTGTCCCACTCTGCCAGATACTCTCCAAAATTCGTGGCCTTTTCAGCACAGGTTTTGACATCTTTCAGGTCATTCTGCAAATGGACACTGGAGCGGAAGCTACCTCCTTAAATAAAAACAGAGTAAAGTGCTTCAGAAGAACAGGAGACCCAAAAGAAAAAGAAAATAAAAACAAAAGTCTGCTTAGGTAGTGAGTTTTAAAACTGCCCTGGGTTGTTATAGCAACTTGAGTGCTAAAAACAGTAGAGAATACCCACATGCTGCCACAGCTACTGAACAACCCACACTACAGATTGCACAATTCAGGCACTGAGGAAACACCTATTTCCTATTATTGAAGGAAAAAAAAAAAAAATTTACAACCCAAAAAACCAGGCATCCTCAGAAAAATCCACAGTCAGAGAGAGAAGAGCTCTTTAGGATGCTTTGAAAAGACTTCTGGTCTCGTTTGCTTATTGTAGTTGGAGCAGTGTGTGTGATCTGGATTGCAGCTTGCAATGAGAACTTGAAAGCCTTCCAGCAGATCCCTAAAGCTCTCTGACAAAGAGTTTGTGGAGGGGATAACTGGCAGCAGCAGCAGCCAAGGTGACAGGGAGCAGTTGTAACATCAAACCTGAAGCATTTCCCAGTGTTGTACAAGAAATAATGATTGCTCAGACACTGGCAGTGGAGAGAAAAAGCACTTGGTGAGCAGTGAATCTGGGAGATGCAGCTTCAGGCAGGTGAAATGAAAAGTCTTTGTAATAAAATCTCATGGGATATGTGAAAATGTGGAAATCAGGCTTCCCATTGTGGCCAAAGCATTGCCTAGGGAAGCAAAGGGGTGTCTCTGTCTCCACCCAGATGAGCACTGGCTCAAGCTTCAGACTTGCAGATAAAATATTGCTTGGGTTGGGATACTTATCCCTTCTGATTTCAGCTGAGTGTCCCAGCCTGGCTGCTGGGAAGGGGCAAAGCAACCCCAGCACAGCCCTCAGAGAGCCACGTGGGGACAGGCAGGAGTTTTTCCAGCAGAAAGGCAGTAGAAAGACTGGAGACAACCATCAGTCTCTGAGCTGTGGAGGTGAATCCAGCTCCAGGGTGAATGAAAATAATCATCACAGAATATGTACAAAACCAGGATGGAATCCAAGCTGCTGATGCTCATTCCATCACTGGTGCTGTGGAGCAGGCACTGGGAGAGTCCCAGACTGGGCCCAGCAGCTGGATTCTGGTACCATGATCAGGATGGAAGGCAGGTAGAATGGGAATGGTTTTGCAGTCTTTGGTTTTAACACCTGCTACAATCTGCTAAAATATTTGGCTTCAAAGTCTAACCTTTGCTTTCTAAAGCTGAGTGTAGAGGAATGTGTTTTCACCTGTGTGTAAATTCAGCAGGAGTTTGTGGTGATGCAGTGTAAAGAAGAGTTGGTAGTTATTGGAGGGAGGAGGTCTGGTTTTAAAATGTATAGTTAAAAAAAAAACCAACAAAATCAACAGCAGGAAAATCAAATTAAATTATAGATTTAAAAAAAAAATTTTTTTTTATTATTATTATTATTTGTTGGTGAATGCCCAGCCACCAGTGAAGAGCAGTCCATGGTGCAAGCTCAAGTAGAGAGCTCTCCAGTTAAATGGAGCTGTCACAGAAGCTTTGCTCAGTGGTCACATCTGCCACTCTGGATGAGAACCAGCTGCTTTTCCTCTCTGCAGAGTTCACCAGCAGGGATTCAAAGGGGAATAAAAGCACCAGAGTCACAAGGAAGGTGTCAGCAGCCTTGGGCATCCTTGAGCAAGGACAGCTGCTGGGCCTGGCCGTGCCCTGCCAAAGAGATCCAGGCTCTTGTTTCACCTCCACTGGAGGGAAGAAGATGTAATTGTTGAGGTTCAACTAGAAAATGGGATGCAGTCTCCATTCTCATGTTGGGTGGTGGAGTGAGGAAGGAATAACAACCAGATTTTGTCCTTGTGCTTCCTACAAACCCTTCTGAGCCTTCTTTGAAAAGAATCCCTGGCACCGTCAGCTTGAAACCTAAGTTTGACTTTTTTTTTTCCTCTCCTTGTACCAAACACGATTAGAACATAGTATGGATTAATTGCTCTGCCAAATGTCATTCCTATAAATCAAATCTGTTTTCTGACATATGAGTGAGTGTCTGAATACTCCAAAGCCATTAAAAATATCTGCATAATTTTAAAACCTGCTAAATGTTGTTGTTTTCTCTCTCTCTCTTTTCATTCTTGGTACAGTATGGTATTTTACTCTGATGAGGAGAAGTTGAATGGCAAGTTTCAGTCAAATGTTTTTTGTTGGTTTGTTGTTTTTTTGTTGTTTTTTTTTTCAATCTGATCCTAAAATCTTGACAATGGCACTTACAGTGGAAATGCCACCAACTGTAAATTTACACGAGGACAAAACTTGGCATCCCTGAGCAGCTCTTCTTCAGGCAGAGCTGGTGGGATATCTGCCCACATTCTCTCTACAGGAATTGCTGTTATCCCACTCCTGAATTTTTCTGTGTGAGGGCCCCAGGTGTCTTAGCCTGGAGGACAAAGTTCCCAGAGCTCATCCAGTGCCGGTGCAACGTGGTCACCCCAACACCCCAGAGTTTTTTCACTAGAGCTGGTGAAAAAACACCCCAGTGCCTCATCTTTTTATCATTGCTAAAGGCTGATTTCACAGGTCTGAAGCAGTCTGGGGGGACTTCATCATTTCCAGCAGCTCTTGAAAGAAACCAGCCACACAGAGCTGTTCCTGGCACGCTGCAGGCCTGCCCTGCTTTGACACCCAAGCATTTTGGGGCAAGGTTCTGCCAAAAGGAGGTTTGTAAGTGGCTCTTTCCCTGTCCATGGGCTCTGGAAGTCTGTACATCCTGGCCTGGGGACACCGGCAGCTGTGGCAAACTGAACATTTCATCTGGGATTCCTTAATATTAAACTTATTTTAGCCTTTTCCCCCCCATATTTCCCCTCCTGGGGCTGGAGAGCTCTCCTGGCTCCCTCTGGTTCCTTCTCATTCAAGGCAAATGTTACTTCTACTTGATGCCAGCAGCACATCTGGGGGGACTGGGACAGGGAGGAGGGCACCCATCCTCTGTGTGCAGGGAAGAGCAATTCATTTGTGCCTGAACTCCACAAGGCTGGTGTTCCAGCTCAACTGCTAACTATCCTGAGAGGCTGCTAGATGATTTTTAATGATTATTTTGGGAGTCCAGTTCTTCAGATCAAGCTCAGATAATTCAAGATACTCAACATACAGCCTTTTGGGAATTTTTGTATACACTTTCTGAGGTAATAAGAACATGACTTCTTAATGAAGAGGGGAACCACTGATTTGGAGAGCTGCTGCTGAAACAATGCTCCTGAGTGTGCAACAGGGAGGGTATCACTCTATTTCTGAATAATTTTTAACTGAAAAACACCCTGGTGTTCTAAAACTTGTTTCCAGCACCTGGTGTCATAGTAGAATGGAAATTTCAACTTGAAACAAAAGTGTTTTCCCATCCCACTCTGCCTATAAAGTTGGAAATAAGAAATACAACGTTTTGAAGCTTGGAAGGTTTTGGTTGACCCCAGTTT
Organism: Ceyx cyanopectus; assembly: GCA_013401355.1. Classification (NCBI taxonomy): domain Eukaryota; kingdom Metazoa; phylum Chordata; class Aves; order Coraciiformes; family Alcedinidae; genus Ceyx; species Ceyx cyanopectus. The sequence goes on along the minus strand of VYZU01065200.1, from coordinate 21,615 downwards.
GATTCAAGCAGTTCATTTCTTCTGCCTGAAATGAGCCATCCCATCTTCCCCCAGGGCTTTGCCACCCCAGGATACCCACCGTCCATCACTTTAGCACCTGTGAATATTCAAACGGGCTGCTAATGAGCTGCCTGCAGCCTGATGGGAAGCCAGGGAGAAGCAACTTGTTTGGAGCCTGGAAGAACAAGAACCCTTCTCGGGGAGTGAAAAACCTTTGCTTTATTCTGTTTGGTTTGTTGATGAGTGATCTGTTTAATTTCTATTCTGGATTCCAGTGGTGTTCCTTTAGGAAAGAAAGGAGAAGTCTTGGGGTTTGTTTTTGTGCTCTGGATGATGTTGGACTGGAAGAAAATTCTCTCTTCCCAGCTTTATGTGTGTGTGAGGTGAAAAGGAGCCCTTTTGCAGAAAAATAGGTGCAGTGATTTGGACACAGGAGACCAAAAAAGCCTTTTGTGTGTTGGCTAGAGCAGGTATAAATATAATTTTATTTCTTTTTAACATACCTACCACTAACTTACCCAGGAAAGTTGCTCTGCTGGGATGGGGGAACCCTTTGGAGATCATGGATTGGGGCATTGCTGTTGTTTAGCACGTGGTGGTTGTGGGCTTGTTCCAGCTGTGTGAAAACAAGGGTGCACTTATTGCTTCAGGTGGCCCAGAGCTGTGTTTTTGAGAAGATTTAAGTGATGCTGCTGCCTCTGTGGTGCTTTTCCCAAACTGTAATTAGGTGACAAGAACTTGAAGAAGAATTTTAACATTAAAAAGAAACCCAATGTAGTGGACACAAAAACTCCTTGAAGCTGGAAGTGTCTTTGAATATGGAATGATGTTAGTGGCATCAGTTCTGGCTTCATGGAGTCCCCAGCTCCCAGGAAGAAGATAAATGAGTGATTAAAAAAATACAAAGAAAATGGGAGGCAAAGTAGCTGGTTTTGGGCCATAAGTGACAAATCAAACCTTGGAGCCAACCTTTAGAAGTTAGGACATGGCAGAGTTGGGAGTTTTGTTTTATTGGTGCTGGTATTTCTTGGGAAAGAAGTTAAAATACCCAAACCAAACAGAACAACCTCAGCGTTTGTAACTCAGAACTCTTGGCTTATCCACCAAGGATTATTCCTGAGAGGTTGAAAAATTTGATGTTTGGTTCTACCTACCCTAAAAAAACCCCAAACAAACAACCTAAAAAACCACAACCAAAAGTAATTTCCTCCTGACTGACTTGTTTTTTTTTTTTTAATTTATTTTATTTTTAACTCATTTTACTGCTCTTTTTGGTGTCATGGAAAGGTTTTTGAATGGAGGAGCTGAGGAATACTTATTTCCTGCTTGCCACAAAAGGGTTAAAAAGACCTAATAGCCACCTGACTTTTAGTTTATCTTCCCACCTGTGGAGGCAGGTTAGTGTCGTTAAAGAAGATCATTTGTGTGTGTCCTGCAGGAGGGTGTAGGCTCCTTTGATAATAGGGATAAGCTGATGCCAGAGATAAGCAGAGGGGCTCTGCTGGTTACTTCTTATTTATTGTCTCTTTTTATTGCCATCTCCAAGGGAAGGTGCTGTTCCAAAGCAGCTAATAATTAGTTAATTATGAACTTGGAAGAAGAGTCATAAGAAGCT
>VYZU01065200.1:0-15000 GCA_013401355.1 Ceyx cyanopectus | reverse complement strand
TCCCTGTTAGGGTGTCCCTAACAGGTTTAAAACCACTTGCCAAGTTTCCTCTCTTAGCCTGGCCTGAGGGGTGGGGAGGGACCTGCCCCACTTGCTTCAACTGTGTGTGTAGGGGACTTTCTTCCAGTCAGGAACAAAAAAAAGCTAGGTGAAATGTATAGCTGAGATTTTCTTCGCTGGATAGGTCATGTTTAAAGCTGCAGGGACTGAAGTTTATGCCTGATTTGATGCACACGGGTAAGCCAATTGAATTCAAAGTTCAGCATCTGTGCAAGGCTTTAAGGCTGGGGACTTGCAGAGAGGATGAGGTTTTTCTGTTGCATTGCTAGGAATTAGAGGACACTTTGCTTTTGTTGTCTTTTCTCCTTCTAGTCTGAAAGAGAAACAGCTGCCAGAGAAATCTTAGGGTGTGACCTCTTTCAAGAACCTCTCAAGCCATTTGTAAGAAGTGAGAACTGAAAGCCAACTTACCTTATAATGCAAATATTTGGAACTATTGTTGATGCATTCTAGAGGTGGAATAACTATTAAATGCTTTGGTAGTGTCACATTATGATGAGAATCACTTGATAACAAATTAAAGCACTTATATTGTAATTGCTATGGTTCTGAGGATACACATGGTTATGCAGCATTAATTTTAAAGACTTACATGAATTTTTAAGCTTAGCAGATACAAACCTTTGGAGAATAGCCAGTATTCTTGAATGTGCTATATCCACTACGGAGTATTTAACTAAATCTTTTGGACCTTGGTTGGAAGTAATTAACATTTCTTCTAAACTTTCAATAATTTATACTCCTTTTTTCCCCCAGTTACAGCTGCAGATTTGTTTAAAGTAAGCTCAAATGCTCTGTAGGTGCACGTGGCAGGGGGGAACATATGAAAATGATCTACGTGCTCCAGAAGGTACTAACATCTGATAGTTAATAATCTCCACCAAGCCATTGTGAATTGGACCGAGTGCCACAATTGCCATCAAAGTCAGTAAAAGTCTGGTTTCTAAATCAGCTTCTGGGAAAATGCTCCTTCCTGACATTGCATCTGTCCATTAATGACAGCAGTTGATGCCATGGAGTTGATGCCATCTTTCCCTAGCTGGAAGAGCTCTAAGGAACATTTAGGATAAGGATTGTTTGGTGCTACTCCAGATAAACTTTCTTTTGTGTCTGCTGCTTCACAGATTGTCCCTTAGGACTGCAGCAACCTATTTCCCAGCCATGCCTTCTGAAGTCAGTCTCATAAACCAGCCAATAAAAGTCATTGGGTAATCTCTAGCATCTCTAAGACCTAAAACTGTGGAATTTTTATGCTGATTGTGAGGCAGGAGCAGGAAAGAGAGTGCCTGATGTCTTTCAAGGTGATGATGGCTCTAGCTTTGTGCAGACTGTACAGTGATAGCTCTGGAGATGACTCGAGGAGGAATCACCAATGGGAAGTTTGCCTGGGACTCTGTGCAGAACATTTGGGTTGTTGGAGGCACCTCATGTCTGCAAAGTGCAGCAAGATGAAAGATGCCCTGGGGATCTGAACTTCTGCAGAAAACTCAGAAAAGAAGCAGCAGAGGGGGAGGCAAATTCTTTGGGAGCTGTAGTCCAGGTTTAGCTCTGGTATTCAACCAAAGTTTCCTGCCTCCTCAGAATGCTTTGTCTAGAAGGTTACCAGAAACTGAAAGTGTTGTAAGGCCTGTGACTTTGGTGGTTCACTGGGCAAATAATCTGAATGATGGTGACAAATGTCTGCAGATGCTCTGCCCTTGTTCCTGTATCTCTGGAGCTGCTGAACACCAGATGAGCAGAATGGTTGTCCATTTCTGTTCTGCTGCAGAGCTTAGCTGTGCACTCATGTACTTTAAACTGCCTTCAGTTTTGTTTTCTTTAAAGAGGCTTGAATAATGCAAAGCACCTTAAGAAAATAGATAATTGTGAGCAATTTGCTGCTGAGGAGTACACGGTGCTTCCCATTTGAACTGCTGCTCCGCTTGAAATGTCCCTGGGAAGCAGCTACTCATCAGGAGATGATGCTGGCTTCAAAGAAGCTCATTTTGACGTTTTAATTCCCAAATGCTGGCTTTTTTTCCTTCTGGGAGATTGGAATGGTGATATTTCTCCAGCATTGATGACCCCTGATGTCAGATCTCATCTCAGAGAAAGCCCCAGGACAATAATATTTGCTTTTTCCAGCAGGCACTGCTTAGGAGACCATTGAATTAGCCTCCTAGCTTGAGGACAGGGTATGAGGTTTGTTTTCTGTGGGGGTTTTGTTGGGTTGGTTGTTGGGTTTTTTTGTACTGCTTTCTCCTGGAGTCTGAATTTTCTTAGCTAATTTACCACATCAAGGTGCAAAACTTCTGCCTTGCAATTTCTCTCTTTGGAAGACCACTAAAAAACATTCTGGTCACCAAATGTTAAATTTCCAGTAAAAACTCAGTACCCTCCCCAAGTGGCAACCCTTTTGGTGAAAAACCACAAAGCCACTTGGCCTGCCCAGATGCTTTCATCTCCTTAGTTCAGCTGAGTAAATGATTCCTATGGTTTATCCCCACACCCTCCCACTGCTTTATTTACTAACACAGTAGTAGGATCCAAGATAGAGGGTTAAAAGTTGGGTTTTCTCTATTCTTTTTTTTTTTTTTCCTTTTTTTCCCTTCTTTTGAGGACACGACCCTTTCACATAAATGCTTTTTGCTTTCCCAAGTTCTAGTCCCATTGTGGAATATATGGAGACAGCAAATAAACATCCTTAAAAATGTCAAAATTTCATATTTACTGAAAATGTAATTATCTTATTAGTGTTGTAATGAAAAGACCCATCCACCCACTCCCAGGAGGAAACAAAAAAGCATACCAACAGTGGATCAAATACTGATAAAAAACAATAGTAAATAGTGTGAGGAATTAATTTTTTTGGTTTTTTTTTGCTATCTGCTGAGACAGTAAAACCTTGTGTTGGCTTCATAGAGAGTGTCTGTACTAGAAATCTCTGGAAATCTCAGGAAAATTTTGATTTAAGGTGCTCTGCAGGCCAGTCCTCAGCATTTCTCACATACCTGGACCAAGGTGGTGGGATGTGGTAATGGCAGAGGTAGAAGGTTCCTCTGGGCTGGGGTGCTGAAGACATGATGCTAGCAAACCCAGATGGCACTGAGAGGAGTGAACCCATTCAGAGGAGACTCTTAGCAGAGTTAAATGAGTGCCTGGTGATGAATGTGTCATGGAAGAGGCTGGAACATCTGGTCACTTCCTTCTAGTATTTCTTAATTTATAAGGAGATGAAAATTTGAACACAATATTTGAGAGAAAGTCCCCAATCTGATAAGACTGTCATCCCCCAGGAGTGAGCATGGTTCTTGCAGTCAGAGTTCCATCCCAGATTTCCATCAGCTCTGTCTGTAGCTCATCATCTGCAATGATTACCCCAAAGAACACAGAGCTGGGTGGTGTAGTCTGTATTTTCCTGAAAACGAAATTCTTACCAAGGCCCTGAATGCTCTTGGAGGAAAGGCTGTTGGAAAGCACCACCTAGAGAATGACTTTTTGTTGTTTAATTTGCCACTCTTGCTGGAGTGCTGTGGCCAGAGGAGCCTTTGGGATCAGTAAAGTTGGTCTGAAGAAGAGCTGAGCATGTTCCTCCTCCATCTCTGCCCCATAACAAAACGACAGCAAACTAGCAAAGAGAATTCTGTTAATCACAATAGTCAATTGGGGAATCATTAGCTCTGATTTTAAACACTTTGTAATTTGCTTTAGGGTCTGTAGCCTCATTCTTTCCTTTGAGTTAATTAAAATATGTTTGAATGTGACAGACACTTCCAAATCTTCCTGCAATCCAGGAGGAAGGGCAAGTTTGTTGTCATCCTCCATCAAGTGCAGAAGAATTTCCCTACAATGCTGCAAGGTTGTTTACCTTAGCTCCTTCACAAAAGATAATCCAACAAATTACATTAATTATAAACCAATATGTTCTGTTCAATTCCCACATGAGCCAAACCTGGGTATGAGCATCTGCTCTTATTTTCTGAGCTGGGTTTTGAGGACAAGACTCACAACAATGCTCAATCCATAATTAACAGAAAAATTAAAGATGCAACATCCCTTGCATCCTGCTTTTTGAAGCAGCATGTTTAAAAATATACATGCACTGTCCTGGCAGTTTTTATTCACTGTAAAAAAAAAAACCAACAAACCCAAAACACAAACCCAACAAAAACAATACTCTATTGTTACCCCTGGTGTGTTTTTGTTTGTTTAAAATATTTACATTTATGCCGGGCTTAAAATAAACATGTAAATACTTTCCATAAGAAAAAAAAATATCCATAATTCCCTCTTGTGCTCCACTTTTTTTTTTCTTTTCAATTGTTTCTCTCCCTCCCCCCAAAGATGACCTCTTTTCATAAAATGTGGTTTATTCTGCATTAAGCATATTGTTTTCCTTATAAAAAAAAAAAAAAAGGACTGGTTGGGCTTCTTTATTTTATTTTTTTAAGTGGCATATTTTTTCAGTTTCATTTCATAACAGGAAACAAAAGAGAACGTGATTGTTTGACCTGGTTACCAAAGAAATATTTGGCTAATAAAAATCCCATTAGCGTGATGCCAAGCTCTGCTGGTTGTTTATGGTGAGCATGCCTACACAATTACACTGCATTTGCATGTGGAAAAAGCACTTTGTGGTTTAGGAGCTAGACTGGCACTGGAGATAAGAGCTCAGTTCCCAGCTGTGCAGCAGACTGACTTTGAACAGGCAGCACATTTCCGTGGCTGACTTTTCCAGAAGGGATTAATAATACTTTTTTTCTCTCCCCTCTTCCATCTTGTTTCTGGAGAAANTCCAGACCCCCCTGGATCTGTTCCTGGGTGACTTGGTCTAGGTGCCCCTGCTCTGGCAGGGGGGTTGGACTAGATGATCTTCTAGCTCCCTTCCAACCCCTGACACTCTGTGATTCTGTGGTTTTTGTGCCTCCCATTCCTTGGATTTGCCCACAACAACTCCCCAGCAGCCTGTGGATCTGCCCTGCTCTTCCCTGGCCTGCCCAGACATCTCCTCCTTGCCGGGCACCCCAGGTTGCTGCTGGAGACCAGAGGATGGTTGGAGTTGTGCTCCTTGTGGCAGCCTCCGTAGACTTACTGGGTTTCCTGCAAGCCTTGTTTTAATGAATAAATAATCGACAAGAAAACAATAGAAATTCATTAACCACAGAGAGAGAGAGAGGGGGGAAAAAAATGACACGGAAAAGCTTAACATGTTGGGAAGCATCTCTTCTGGAAAGAGGGAGGGACCTTTTCTTTGAAAGCCAAGCCATGAAGCCCCTGTGGAAGTTCAGAGACGTGGCCTCTGTTCCCTGAACTTTTCTGCTCCCTTGGGGCTTGCAGCGTGGGCTCAGCTGTGGAGAGCAGGATGTGGTGAACCATGGCTCCCTGCTTGGCAGCACAACTGGAGCTGCTGGGGCACTCCAAGGCAGGGCTGAGGGAGCTTTTTGGAGTGCCCAGTTGGCGCAGGGGACTTGTTTGTTTGTTTAGCCTTGCTTGGAGGAAGGGCCTGGGTGTGTGGGCAGGAGCACCAGCTCCTCCTAGGCACTCAGATCTTCCAAGCTTGTTATTTTAGTACTCATTGTTTGCTTGAAAACCAGGAAAACTCTTGTCCCTTCCAGTTGCAGGGGTCAGTTTGGTGCTAACCAGCAGGAAAAAACCACCCAGTGCTGCATGTTGGGATGTTTAGGCTCAGAGCTGGCTGGCTGGCCAGAGGTGCACCCATGAGTAAGGGGTGTGTGGGAATGGAGGGTGCTGCTGCCCACTGGAGGGGAACCAGGCCTGCTGGGACATGTCCTCAGGGAGTTGCCCACCTCCCTCCTGCAAGGCTGTGGGGCAGAGCCCCTTGGCTCTGGGGCAGCTGCTTCTGTGTGGTCCATGCCACCCACAGAGGCAGGGCTTGCTCAAGCTGCTCCTGCCCGGGGGAAGTAACCCCAAGGTTGGTTCCTCAGGAATAAAAAGCACATCTCAGCTTCCCTCTGAGCTAAGAAGCTACTCACCAAGCAGCTCTTGCTCACATCTTTGATCATTTCTCCTCACGTTTCCCACGTGCTCATTGACTCCTGGGACAAACACGTGCCAAAACCTCTTCCTCTGCTGGGATGATGAAGGTTTCAGCTGCACAGTTTGCAGCGTGCACTTGAGGGAAAAGCCTCCTGCCTTCAGCACTGCTCTTGGGGAGAAAGGCATGTGCTGTGCAGCAGCCCTTGCTTGCTAGGGCTCCCAAAATGACTTCAAAATGGCACAGTGTGAAGGCTGCATGCCCAAAGTGTGATACTCAAACACTCAGAACTGCATCCAATCCAACCCAGTTCTCCACCACAAACACAGAGAGGCTGTTCCTCTTCTTTGAAGGCTCTCTTCTTGCCAAATTCCATCTTGCCATACTGAGCTGCCTCTTTTTTTTTTTTACATTAAAAAAAAAAACCTTGTGTGTGTATATATTTATATCACTGAATGGGTTTTTTTTTGATCACATTTCCTATGAAAATACTGCCTTTTGGCATGGAGTCAGCTGGTAGGTGTTGGATCGTAGTTACAAGTGACTGCAAATGATATTTAGGAGTTGTAAATCTCATAGGGAAGTGGTGAGGTCAAGAAACTTAGGCCTTCAAAGCTGGGAAATGTCAGAATTAGCCATTTAATGGACCTCTTGGTGAGTCTGAGTGTGTAAGTATTTGTAATTGTGGTTACATTCTTTTTAATCTCTTATTTTTTTGCTTACTCCACAGGACCTGTGTGTTCTGCTGTGTAGATGCTTGAGCCATGTGTTGGCTTCCATTGCCAAAGCTCCACTGAGTTCTCTCTCTGGGACCTCAAAAGATCTAGTTCCAGAGCAGGGTCACCTAGTGCTGATCACCTAAGTACTGAGCCACCTTGATATTTTTTCCTTCCTGACCATAATCAGTGTGACATTTGATATAAATCAAGGCTATTTAATTTTATTTTTTCTCTGCTCTTCTTAATATTGCTGGAGAGCACTTGCTCAATGCCTTTTTCCTTACCTCTTTTGGAAGAACCTTATGTGGGAATTTGATGTTTCTAAACAAAAGGTTCCAAGGAAAGCTGTCACTTGGAGCAAAGACTCAGAAAGCAAAGGCATGTCTGTGTGTTATTTCATTGGAACCCATTACAACTCAAAAGAAAAACCTTATAAAGCATTTTCATATTGGATTGGGGAGTTATTTTTGGTTTGGGGGATGTTAGGTTTCTACATGTTATAGTTGGCTTAGGCTATCTTGTTTGGTTGAGGTTTTCTTCTCTTAGGATTTTTAGTTTTTAATGCAATTCCTCTTTTAATTCTGTTTTGAAGCAGTGTGTTCATTGCACTTGGATCCTTATTTTGGAGTTGCTTCACTTACTGGAGGATTAAATGGTATTTCTACATGTGTAAGGAGTTTAGCAAAACTGAGTGGCATTTATTGAATGATCTTGTTTTTATTTATTCCTAAAGTGCACCAGGATATTACTCACTAAGGCTCGAGTCTGGTTTTTATCTGAGGTCCTGGACTGAGCAAGAGACAAAACCAAGGGCAAGTTAAACAACAACCTCAGTAGCAATTCTTTAAAATAAACTCCTAAATTAAAACTGTGAGTGAAGTGGAAGAAAACTCCAAGAGCATGAGGAAAATCCAACCTCCTCAGAGCTCAGTGAGAGCTTTCATAACCACACCGAATGGCTCCAAAGATGGGCAAGGGTTTGCCTTGGCTCAAGGTGTGATTTAGGCAGCTAAATAAACTTCCCCAACCCACATCCCAGTGCTGTGGAGAGCTCCTGCTTTGCTCCCAGTGGCTCCTGGACAAGCCAGGCTGCCCGGGGTTTATAGCCATGTGGGGATGCTGGCTTCTGTGATACCAGGGACTCGAGGAATTGTCATGACTGCTTCAGGGGTGTGCAAGTGTGCACGGGCAGAGCACTCTGTTATTTTTTCATGAACCCTTTCCCTTGTCTTCAGCTGATTGCCATGGTCTATTTTTGTTGTCAGAATGCCACTGGTCAAGCAAAGCTCAGAGGAAATCAGTCATCAAGATGCACGGTGCTGAAGCAGTGTTTCTGCTGGGCTGGGGATTGCATTAATGCCTTTGGAGGTTTGCTTCTTGTCCCTGCTGCATCCACACCATCATGCAGAACTACCTCAGCTGAACCAAGAGGCAAAATTCGGAGCTAAGTAACTAAGTTACCCACAGAAAATTTCTTGGGATGTTAATTTTAACTCATGCTAGAACAGTCAAAGTGACCCCTAATACGTTCTGTTGGGATGCCTGGCATCTGTTCCTTTGCTCTAATGCAGGGGATTTGCTTCCTTCAGTAGCAAAAGTGGCCTGGAGTCTGTNTTTTTTACATTAAAAAAAAAAACCTTGTGTGTGTATATATTTATATCACTGAATGGGTTTTTTTTTGATCACATTTCCTATGAAAATACTGCCTTTTGGCATGGAGTCAGCTGGTAGGTGTTGGATCGTAGTTACAAGTGACTGCAAATGATATTTAGGAGTTGTAAATCTCATAGGGAAGTGGTGAGGTCAAGAAACTTAGGCCTTCAAAGCTGGGAAATGTCAGAATTAGCCATTTAATGGACCTCTTGGTGAGTCTGAGTGTGTAAGTATTTGTAATTGTGGTTACATTCTTTTTAATCTCTTATTTTTTTGCTTACTCCACAGGACCTGTGTGTTCTGCTGTGTAGATGCTTGAGCCATGTGTTGGCTTCCATTGCCAAAGCTCCACTGAGTTCTCTCTCTGGGACCTCAAAAGATCTAGTTCCAGAGCAGGGTCACCTAGTGCTGATCACCTAAGTACTGAGCCACCTTGATATTTTTTCCTTCCTGACCATAATCAGTGTGACATTTGATATAAATCAAGGCTATTTAATTTTATTTTTTCTCTGCTCTTCTTAATATTGCTGGAGAGCACTTGCTCAATGCCTTTTTCCTTACCTCTTTTGGAAGAACCTTATGTGGGAATTTGATGTTTCTAAACAAAAGGTTCCAAGGAAAGCTGTCACTTGGAGCAAAGACTCAGAAAGCAAAGGCATGTCTGTGTGTTATTTCATTGGAACCCATTACAACTCAAAAGAAAAACCTTATAAAGCATTTTCATATTGGATTGGGGAGTTATTTTTGGTTTGGGGGATGTTAGGTTTCTACATGTTATAGTTGGCTTAGGCTATCTTGTTTGGTTGAGGTTTTCTTCTCTTAGGATTTTTAGTTTTTAATGCAATTCCTCTTTTAATTCTGTTTTGAAGCAGTGTGTTCATTGCACTTGGATCCTTATTTTGGAGTTGCTTCACTTACTGGAGGATTAAATGGTATTTCTACATGTGTAAGGAGTTTAGCAAAACTGAGTGGCATTTATTGAATGATCTTGTTTTTATTTATTCCTAAAGTGCACCAGGATATTACTCACTAAGGCTCGAGTCTGGTTTTTATCTGAGGTCCTGGACTGAGCAAGAGACAAAACCAAGGGCAAGTTAAACAACAACCTCAGTAGCAATTCTTTAAAATAAACTCCTAAATTAAAACTGTGAGTGAAGTGGAAGAAAACTCCAAGAGCATGAGGAAAATCCAACCTCCTCAGAGCTCAGTGAGAGCTTTCATAACCACACCGAATGGCTCCAAAGATGGGCAAGGGTTTGCCTTGGCTCAAGGTGTGATTTAGGCAGCTAAATAAACTTCCCCAACCCACATCCCAGTGCTGTGGAGAGCTCCTGCTTTGCTCCCAGTGGCTCCTGGACAAGCCAGGCTGCCCGGGGTTTATAGCCATGTGGGGATGCTGGCTTCTGTGATACCAGGGACTCGAGGAATTGTCATGACTGCTTCAGGGGTGTGCAAGTGTGCACGGGCAGAGCACTCTGTTATTTTTTCATGAACCCTTTCCCTTGTCTTCAGCTGATTGCCATGGTCTATTTTTGTTGTCAGAATGCCACTGGTCAAGCAAAGCTCAGAGGAAATCAGTCATCAAGATGCACGGTGCTGAAGCAGTGTTTCTGCTGGGCTGGGGATTGCATTAATGCCTTTGGAGGTTTGCTTCTTGTCCCTGCTGCATCCACACCATCATGCAGAACTACCTCAGCTGAACCAAGAGGCAAAATTCGGAGCTAAGTAACTAAGTTACCCACAGAAAATTTCTTGGGATGTTAATTTTAACTCATGCTAGAACAGTCAAAGTGACCCCTAATACGTTCTGTTGGGATGCCTGGCATCTGTTCCTTTGCTCTAATGCAGGGGATTTGCTTCCTTCAGTAGCAAAAGTGGCCTGGAGTCTGTGAAACTTCCAAAACACAGAACACCCAAAGAAGGCTGTGGAAATTCCAGTTCTTTTAATGGGTTAGATCAGGGTTTAGGTAAAGGGTCCACCCATTTAGAATCATTTTCTGTACTCATTCACAAATTTCTGTTGTTGTTGTTCATTGTTTTTGTGTGGGTTTTGTTTTTTTTTTAGTGATTGCACAGTGATTCAGACAGCAAGGTAATAAAAGACCACATACCTGGCCTAATGCCCATTGGAACAGACACAGTGAATGAAATTACTCTTGGATAACACTCATGAAAAAAAATAAAATTTATATTTGATTATTTAACAAAGAGAACTGTCTTCCTTCCTTTAAGAAAAAAGAGCAAAAACTTCTGATATTTGACATTGCAAGTGGGAAGTCCTAATCCATTTCTTTTCTCAGGTTTGATTCCTCTGTCTTTAAAAAAGTTGATAATACTTTTACCTGAAACCAAATTTGTCAGCTTCGGATGCCTTGTTAACATAAAATTAAGGCAACAACAACTTGTAGATTGTAAAATTTATGAAAATAAAAATGGATTAATATTTGATGAAGCATCCATAAAGAGAGACTTAATTGTTCATATATTATTTATGAACTTTGGGGAACAATTTAGCTTGTTTTTTACCTTTAGAACAGCCCCTGAGAGCTTCCTCTAAGTAGGAAGACTTGGCATCCCTTCTTCCCAAGGGGCTCCTTGGCAGGAACAAGCCCTCTGGCACCGCCAGGCCACAGACTCCCATTGCCACTGATGTCCTTGAGGACTTGCTGCTGGTGCCTCCATCCCACTGTCAGTATCATTAATGAAGATATTAAACTGCACAGGTATCTTCCTTCTATTCTTGTGGATGCATAAAAACCATTTCCCCCCTTCAACTGCTCTGGTAACTTTTTTCTTCACCCATTCCTTGCCATGGTCTGTTCTTGCAGAGGAGGTTTGGGAAGAGATGGTAGATGGAACCTCTCTTTTTCCTTGGGAAATAGGAAATAGAACTTGGCAATGACTACCAATACAAAAGAAAATGCTTCCGTGCTCCACCAGCAGACAAGCACTTAAAGGCTCTTCTCATTAGTCAGTGTTATTGCAGCAATAATGCGAGATGTAAAAGTCACTTTGCCAGGGATCAACTTTTGCTAAAGATATTTGAATTTCTTTGAGTTTTAAAGCACAACAAGCATTGTTGAATAGGTGCAACTGAAAACACGGGAAATAGCCTTCAACTCTTCACATTTGTATTGAACACCCTCCTCAGGAGTGACATTTCACGTTCCCATGGCAACCGATCTGACATTTCAAAAATACATTTATTGCTGGGTCACCAAGATGGGAATTGTGAAATGAAAAAAAAAAGGTTAGAATATTTGCCTGTCTCTGATAGCATGCAGTTTGCTGTATTCCTTTGGAGGAAAGAAATGTGCTACCAGTGTAAAACAGCACGCTCCAGCTTGTTCCAGCCTGGAAATATTTTGACAAGATGGTGGCAGTGTTACAGGTCAATAAAGCGTGGCTCAGTCTCTGGGATGCTGCAGTGATTAAAACTGTTTCTTGGATCAAGACCTTTTCTGGATCAATTCATCTTCCTAAGGACCTCTTTTTTTGGTGTTGTGTGAGTACCATAATGAAAATGTCATGCAGTCCACTGCTTTTGTAGAAACAGGTATCTATTACCTCAGTGCTATTACATTTATTGGCAACACTAATTTTATTTAGAGAAAAGATGTCAAATTAGTTTGAGGAGCTCTGTTTTCCATAAACCTTTCCGGCTCAGTATTAGTTCTATCACCTTCCTTTAATTTTTTAACTGATTGAATCCTGTATCTGCTCTTCCATTGCTCCACCTGTTCAGTAAATCAACATTTTCTTGGGGTATTTCTCTTCCCCGAGCCTTGCCTCACCATTAGATTTCTTTCACTGGCCTTGTGCTGTCCCAGTGTCCAAAAAGTTCTTGAAAAATCTGCTGCAGTTATTCAGAGAGCCCTGGTCTTCTGTATTTAATGAGTGGGATTTTTTGATATCGGTGTGATCTGAAAAATTTAACTCTGGCAGCTGCCTGATTGTTGGCATCCCCTTCCCCCCAGATTTATATCTGTATTTGACAGTGAAGTATCTTCTGTGGAAATATTAACAAGTCTGCCTACTGTTTCCAGGTACAATGAGTTTGCCTGCAGTACACCTAGAACTCTTTATTTTCCTCGTGTTCTTTGTAATTTCTCTTGTGTATTTATCAATTTTCTACAGCTCCTTGCTTTATTACTATCTGCTTTTTTTTTTTTTTTTGCCTCCTTACGTTTCTATTTTGCTGTGTGTGTTTCATTTATTCTGGTTGCTCTGACTTCCTCCGAGCCAGGCTGAGTTTTTAACCAGTGTGGCCTTTTTTTTTTTTTTCTTGATTGTGGCTTTTGGGCATCTAGCAATATATTCTTAAGTAGCTCCCAGTTATTATTCATGTTTTTTTATTTAAATTCTTTTTCCTAACTGATTCGGTCCCTAATTGTTTACAGCTTTGCCAAACTGTCTTTTAAAACCTACCACTTGGATAACTTACTATTTTGGGCCTTCCTCTGTTTTCATTTATAAATGTAATCAAGTCACAATCACTTGTATGTAAGCTACGGCTAATTTTTAGCTCTATGATCAGTTCTTCTATACCAGACCTCATTTTGACAGATAAAAAATTCCCCCATGCTGGATTCGATCTTTATTGAGTTAGGACATAACCAGCCATAATTTTGGGGAATTCCTAGGATGTTTCATTACACAAAAACCTCCAGCGTGTCGCTCAGGTTGGGGTGCTTCAGGACTTGCTTCTTTCTTTCTCTCTCTCAACAAACAATCCCAGCCCTCCTGTTTCTGGAGCCCAGCTAGTGCAGGAATCACTCAAGTGTGCTAGCAGAGTGCTCTTAGGCTCTGCACTGAAAGAGTTGTCACCATCAGACAGCATCCCATGGGTCAAAGATTGTTTGTTTAAACTGCTTGGCAAACAGGTCTGTATAACACTCAAGCTTCAGGTGACTCACAAATAGAAGCAGCTCAATTGACTCCCGTAGAAAAAACCCAAACACCCTCTTACTGGATCCCTTACTACCAACTCTCACAGACAAATGAATGCTTACAACTCAGTGTTCCCTGGACTGGTTTCTTGGGATGAAATGCAAATGTTCACAGTGAGGGGAAGGAAGGTGAAGGGCTGGGAAGGTCTGAGACCTTTGCTCACCTCTCTGGCTGAGAGTATTACCAGGTAACAAACTTCTCCTGTGTTCAAGGTGNCTCAACCTCTTGTGCTCCAACTGACTCCCATTGCCTCTTGTCCTGTCACTGGATGACACTGAGCAGAGTCTGGCTCCATCCTCCCTACAGTGCCTTGAACATATTGATAGGCATGGATGAGGTCCCCCCTCAGTCTCCTAAAAATCCCTGTTCTTCTCAGGAGTGTTTCTGAAATACAGCAGCTTTTTACTGAAGTGTTTAGGCCAAATCCTGCCCTTTTGTAGCTCCTGAAAGCTCCCCATAGCTGCTGTTGAAAGAACAAAGTGTATTCCACGTTCTGCCTGCTCCTAGTCCCTGGAGCCTTCAGTGAGCTGGTCTGTGCCCTGGGGGACAGGTCCCTGCCTCCTGGAGCCCCAGAGGGGTTCCCCTGTGTGAGGGATGCCCTTCTCAGGCTCCACTGGCTAAGGAGCAGTGTGTGGATGGGGAGTTGCTGGAGGGGAAATTCTCAGCTGCCTGCTGCAGGGCTGAGAGGCGTTCGCGTGCGGGCCATTCGCCTTAAACACACATTCCAGCACCTTCGCCTTGACCCCTTAATGGCTCACTTAGTGGAGGACCAAAGGCTTATGAATGACTGTGTTTGACAGTTTCCCTTGCTAAGCGATTCAACCGCGAAGAGAAATCCACTAGGGCACCTGCAAAAAAAACCCAAAAACCCCAAACAACCTACAACAAACCCAACACCGACCACTATGTAGAGAAACGAATGTAGAAGAAATCTGTCAGTGTGGAAATAGAGGATTTACTTCCACACCTGATGAGGTTCTGTAAGTCCACTCAGCATCACTGACCAGAAGTGGAAATTGCTTCTGGTTCTCTGGCTCCTGGGGCACAGGACCGTTGCTGCCTTTGAAGTTCGAAGCCCTGTTTATTTCTTAGGCTCTTGTTAAAACTTGGGCAGGTTTTCATCTTTGTCTTAGCACTGGTGCAGCTCCAGAGAAAACAGTGGTGGTGGAAACAATGGCTTACTTATTTTGATCCCTCTTTCTTACAGTTGCATGGTGTTATCCTTAATTTTTTTTCCTACAGACAAGGTGAAATGTTTCAACGTCAGCTCAGAAGGGAGCCAAAAAGGCCACAGGTCTCTGCCAAGACAAGGCTGGGGGGTTCCTCTTATGGGATGAAGCAGTCTCAGGCACCTGAATCTAAATGACCAACTAGACAGTCAAGCAAGTCTGAAGAAGTGATCTGGTTACAGTCCATAGTTGCAAACATTTGGTTTATTATTATAAAAAATATAATTATTATAATAATTATTATATTATAATTAAAATTACTATATTATTATTTGTTTTTATCATTAATTATTATAATTTATTCTTATTTGGTTTACTATTTGGTTTTCAAGAGTAGGCACCTAGTCTTATTTCCTGCCCTTATTCTTTCAAAGATCAAGCAAGCTTCGTTATCTCTTGGTACCTCTGTGCCCTT
>VYZU01065151.1:0-11849 GCA_013401355.1 Ceyx cyanopectus | reverse complement strand
TCTGGGTGAAAGGGCCTGAAGATGCAGCTCCATCCATCCCCCTCCAGTTACATGGTTGGAGCAGTGGGGACGAGTTCAAAGCCACTGCACAAATAAACTCTAATAGCTTTCCTCTTGCATTTATGTTATTAGGGGGTTCGTTTGACTGGCATTATGATGATAAATGAAAAATGCTTTGCACCATTACGTTGGGCGCTAATGCGTAGTGGGAAGAATTTCTACTCTCATTTGAAAAAAAAAAAAAGAGGAAAAAAAAAAGGGAAAAAGGAACAAAAAGAGGGGAATGTGATGGGTTTGGGCAGTGGTTTGCATGCAGCAGAACCCTGCACGTGTGTGTGACCCCCNGCCTGCAGCCACCCTTGGAAGCCAGAAGAAGGAGTTTGACAGTGCAAAGGCTTTCCTTCACTCTCAAGCCGTGGAGCAAATTGAGTTCAGGGGGTCAGTGTTCCCCCAGCTGCCGCGCAGCAATCCCTAATGCGCCCTGGGCCGCCTCTCCCGGAGCTGCGCCCGCTGCTTTATGAGCCTCTGTCACTCCATTATCTGCCTCGAGCTGCTCTTTAGCTCTTTAACCTCAGGAGAAAGGAGGGAAGGGGAAAAAAAATAAAGAGAAAACAGGATGCTCTCGAGAGCAGCTTTTCATCCTCAGAGCCTGGCTCGACAGCAGGCTGGGCGCTGCGGCCAGCAGCGTCACCCATGGGTGCTGCCTCTGCCATTACGGGCCGTGGGGCCCCGGTGCAAGCTGGCAGGAGGCTGGGAGGAAGGGATGGAGCAAAGAGATGATGCTTCTGGAGCAGAGATGAGTCCTTGCCTGGCAGTTAGGGGCTGTAGCAAGAGTGGCTGTGGGATTTGGTATCATCCCACTGCCCTGAGCAGAGGGAAACTGAGGCAGAGAGGTTTCGACGCCAAAACCCCCAGCCCCGCTTTGAGACCCAGAAGAGGGGGAGCAACAAAGGGGCTGTGAATTCACCCTCTGCCCCGCTCCTTCCAGCAGCATTTGGCAGCTCCTGGGCAGCTGCTGGGAGGGTGCCCCGGGCACCGTGTGGCACCAGACAGGGCTGTGCTGGGCGCTCTCTCCTGCATGCTAAACATGGCTCTGCCTGCAGGATCCTGCAGCCTTCTGCACTGCTCTGCTGCAGAGGGGGTGGGGAGACGCTTCTAGCCCAGCAGCAGACGAATGGCAGGGAGGTGGAGAGCAGCAGGACGCAGCTTGCCTCCCTTGGACACGTTCCTGGGGATCTGTGCTCCCCCCAGAAAGATCCCAGCAAGCGAGTTGCTGTCACAGCCTGTTCACAGCAGGGTCAGCCTGTGCACCCTGCAGGGATGTGCAGCCCTGGGCATCATCTCTGCCCACCCCGAGCATTTCTCTCTACCTTGATTTCTGCTCCCCAGCAGCTCTCTGGGTGATCTTGGCCTGGGTTGGGGTTTGTGGGTGCTGGTTCCTTGCCTGACACCTGCAGCAGCAGTTGCTGGTGCTGGGGGGTGAGGTGGTGCTGGTGTGGCATCCTGCCCAGGGTGCTGAGGCCAGAGATGGTAGCTAATCAAGGGTGCACAGAGTCCTCTCCACACATCCAGGTTGCAGTTGGTCCTACAGTAATGCAGAGGCTTTGGAGGAGAAGTTCTGAAGCAAACAAAGGAACTTCCACATTTATTTGAGGGCACATTTTCATTCAGCTGAGTGAGGTTTGCTGTGGAATTGGTTGGGAATCTGTTTGGTTTGATGTTGCTTCTGGGAACACATTCCTCTTTGCTTTCCTTCTTCTTGACTGGATATATTTCCAACTATGAAGGCAGGCTCTTGGACTGAGCCTCATCCTCCAGCACCTCCAGAGTGGCTTGGAGTGGGTTTCCACTGCTCACCAGGGCTGCCTTGGGCCCCGTGTGGTCCCAGGCTGAGCTTTGGGGCTTTGGAGAGGCCCTTGAGGGTTGGATCTTCACATCCCCAGCTAAACTCCTGCCACAGCTGTTGCCTCTGCTTAGGCTACTGGCAAAGGTGGGACTGCACAGGGCTCTGCAGGGCAGGAGCACCCTGGGTGGCTTGTGCTTCTTCAGAAGCACGTCCCTGGTATTTCCAAAACGTTCCCTATTCTGAAACCAGATCCAGAAAATGTGTAATTGTGCTTTTTCCTCCTTTCTAATAACTCCTCCTTTTCAGAGCTAAAATAAAGCACTGAAAGAGCAGGCGAGAACACCAAGAATGGGATGTGGGTTTTCAAAAAGTTTTTATTCCTGCCTAACAAAGAAGCCACCATGGAAAGATGTCTCTTTCTTTGGGGAGACAAAAAGAAAAGATATTTTGAATGGGGTGAGGGTAGAGAAGGAAAGAGAGATCACATTAAAAACTTCCACCAGCTCCAGTAATGAGATTAAGGGAGCTGCCAGATGAAACCATCTGCCTAATCTTTTACCCAGAGCCACTCTGTTCCCAACTTCCATCCAAGGATGGGACCAAAGCCACCTTCTGCCACGGACTAGCCTGACAGAAGATGCTCTGGTCCCCACAGCCGGGGCAGGACCTCTCTCTCCAGACACCCAACTGCCGGGCTGAGCACCCCAGCAGGAGGAGGTTTGGGGGGGTGGGGGTGGAGGAAAAAAGAAAAAAAAGAGAAAAAGAAATGGGAAAAAAAAAAAAAGGCACCCATAAAAAAGACAGTTTGACATTTTCTTGACTGTTTTGAAATTTTCCTAGCACAACAAGCTGTTTATCCGCCACTCCAGCTCTTATTGAATTAAAGTGTGGAGGGGGTGTTAGGAAGAAATCAATTCGTGCTCCATATGCTGCTCTGCCGAGGAACGTGGCTCTCTGCACACTATGGAATATGTAGGGAAGGGTGGGGGAAGGAGAGATAAATCCATCAGCTAACAAGATAAGTGCCTTGTTCCTCCATCTGTTACTGCTGTGTCCTTATCTGGGATTGCAGCGTGGCAGCAGCGATACATCTTGTGTCAGGTATTATATTCCAAATTCATAGGAATGAATTTTCATGCTTCCAACAATCCGTGATCCCGAGGGGGCTCTAGGTTTTGCTGCTGAGCAGCCTCCTCTTCCAGCCTCCCCTTCCAGCCTCCTCTTCCTCTTCCAGCCTCCTCCTCGCCAGCTCCTCTTTCCCTGCTGGGATTTGGTGCTGGAGCAGGGTTGAAGTGGGTGCAGCCAGGAGGCCCTGGAGGCCGTCCAGGCTCGGGATGCTGGCAGCGTGGACGTGTGCTCTGTAGGCAGGAAAACCAGCCTGGGAGTGAAGTGACTGTTTAGAGGAACCACAGCTTCCCAGGGCTTTTGTTTTCTGCAGAGGCTCTTGAGGTGGAGGGGCACCATTCGCTGTGGTCCAGCCCGCCTGGTGGTGCCAAAGCACAGCCCTTGCCATCCTGAGATGGGGGTTTTTAGAGGCACCAAGCTCTGCTCTGGCTGGAGGAGCCAGGTTTCTGTGTTGGACCAGCCAGGCACATTTTTGGGAGCTGGATGAGATGAATCCTCGTCCCGCTGAGCAACCTTGGGGAGCTCATTTAGCTGTGTATGCCTGAACTCCTAATGGGCTGCTCTGCCCAGCTGCAGACCAACTCCAAATGCATCTGGCTGCAAAAGTGCCCAATTTTTAGATGGTGCCTGTGTTTAAAATCAATTTAGCTCTGGACTGGCCTCAAGACCTGTACTGGATTCGGTGGCTTGATATGCGAGGATCCAGGGAGCTGCTCTCAGAGCCTGGTCTTAAGGCTAATCCAAAGCTGTCCTGGCTGGATTGCCAGGGCTCCAGTAATTAGCTGTACAAACGAAGCTGCAGAGGAACTTTATGGGTGGTCTTCAAAACTCTAGTCTCTGTGTAAGGAGATCACTGCCTGAAATCTTGGTCATTCCATTAGCATCTCGTCAGCTCGGTGTCTGGGAAGCTTTCTGCAGCTTGAAGGGATAAATCAGAGCCTGGCCGGGATACAAGGGCTCTGTAAAATCCCCAGCACCCTCACGGAGATGCAGCTGGGGGGGAGCAGCACCACCAGCATTTGCTGCTCTCGTTATTATTTATTTCTTCTTTCTTTTTCCACCGCTCTGGTGTTTGCTGCCCTGCCAGCTTTTCCTCGAGAGATCACTGCAGAGACAGCAAAAGTTGAGATGGGAATGGGAATGCAGCTAAGTCATCTCCAGCTGGCCATACTCCACTGAGTCTCTCTTGACCTGCAACCCCTCGGGTTACCCTGGAGGACCTGTGGCTGCCGAGCAGATGAATTAAGTCTGCACAGGCTCCCGGGCAGCTTGGCCGAGGGTTTTCTCTCTGCTTCTCCGCTGAAATGTGATTTTCCTGGCTGGGCTTTTTGCACAACTGGGCTAGGGGTGGGGGAGGTGAAGGTCAGAGCCAAATCCCAACCTTTGCTGGGTGTGGGAGGGTTTGGAGCTGGCTTGGTTTGAGTCTTGGTTCGTTTTTGCTAGTGGAAGGCACAGACTGTGGCATTGCTTCCGAGCCAAGAATGGAAAAACCTGTTTTGAGAAGTAAAGTCTAATTTGGAATGAAAGCACGGGAATTGCTAATAGGCTTGCGGGACTAAACCCTGGCTGGATCCTATTTTCCGCTCCTCATGTGTGTGAGACTCCTTTGAGCAGCATCCTTGGAGAGGGATCACTCAAGGTGATGGGAGGGAGGAGGTGAGAGGAGGCAGGCACCACCGATTCCCTTGGAAAGAGAGAAAGTGAGATGCTGCTGTTAAATACCTGGCTCCAGAGCATCCCTTTTGCCTGGGACTGGGATTTAGGAGGAATTGAGCCCCCCTGAAAAGCAGCAGGTGCTGAGGTGTGGCGAGGCAGCAGGAGGTGAAGTTGTCTGCCAGCTGCTGAGGCTGTCCCGGGGCACAGAGGCCTGTGGCAGTTGCAGCAGCAAGAAAAGCCAGAGTTGTGCCTTTTAAATTCCCTGTGCAGTGGTCTCTCCCTCTCCTTCTGTGCCCGCACACCTCGGCTGCACAGTGAGAGGAATAAAAGCGAGGGCACCTCCCGTGGCTGGCGTGGGCATCCTGGCAGGGAGCAGGTTCCACTAGCAGAGAGGGAAAAAGTTCTGGGAAAAGGTAGGGAGCAGGACCTGGAGCTCAGCTCACCCCAGGTTTCATCCCAGCACGCGAGGCTGCTTTGATCTTGAAATACTCTTGAAGCTGGAGCTGCAGAGGGGAGAGGTGCCCGCCTGGGAAGCTGGGGCTGGGACAAAACCCAGCCTGAAAAGCCAGGCTGTGGAAACCAGGTGTGCTCAGACCAGAAAGGATCTTTCCTTTTTTTTTCCCTCTCCTCATTGCCCACTTTCTTGCTCTGGAATAAAGATGCTATTTTTATTTTCCCTTCTGTTTAGCCCCGATGGGCTTAACCCATCTCTGCAGAGGCACCGAAATCCCAGCTCTAATTTCAATTAAGAGCGCTCCTTTTGATTGCAGCCCGGGCTGGGCTTTGGGATCTATTCCTAATCCCTATATTAGCACTGATTCATCTCTTCCCTGAGCATTCTCGGCGGCGGCCCTCGGGGAAGGGAGGGGAGGGATCTTTGGGGAGGATAAATACCATTTGTTTGTGTTTGTCTGAGCTTCCACGCCGCAGCCTGATTACCTCCCGCTTTTTGACACAACAATTATTATTAATTTCCCGGCGTCTGCCTTTGGCTTCTCGCCGACACAAAGGGAAGATGAGGGATAATGTCAGGCTCGGTAATTGGGTGGNGGGGGGTGGGGGGCAGATGGGATATTATTAGCTGGCATTCCCAGCGTGGAGCAGGGAAGGTGTTTCTCAGCAACCTCAGCGATCGCCTGGGATGTGCTGGGTTCCCTCACCCTGTCCCCCTCTGCCCCTTCCACGGGGAAATCCATCAGCTCTTGAGTGTGGGAATTGGCTTTTCCAGAGAGCCTTTTGCTGGGCTGCAGCTGAACTTTGCAGAGGTGAGACCCCCGGGTGGTGGAAACCAGCTGTGGTGCTGCAGGAGGGATTTTCTCTGCTGGTGGTAGGTTTGGAGAAGCCCCAGTGGGTCCCAGTCAGTCAGTGCTGGGGTGTAAGGAGTCGGTGCCCGTTGCAGAAGCGGGAGCTCCTGGGACTTGCTGATGTCACCGCAGGCAGAGCCAAGATGGGAACCTGCCAGTCCTGCCTCCTCGTTTCAGAGATGTCAGCCTTGACCCCACGCTTCAGATGCTTGCCCGGGCCAAAGGCGGCTGCTAATGCACAGCAGGGTTGATGCAGGGACATGGCTGGTGAAGAAATCAGAGCAGGACACGTGCCCTGGTGCCCCTCTGTCCTTGCTGCCAGGGAGTTTTGATAAGTGGCTGGTTTTTTTCCTTTAACCCATCCCCACAGGAGAGTTGCAGCAGGGCTGGTGCAGTGAGTGCACTCCAGGTGATGCACAGTGTAGAAAAACACCCCCAAAATCCCTTGCTCGGTGACCAGGGTGCAGAGATCCCCTTTCTTCTCCCTCATCTTGCATCCACCACCTGACTGTTGGCTGGTGCTGGGTTGTGCCTGGTGGCACCTGCAGCAGTGTGCTGGAAAGGGGAGTTCTCTGCCCTTCCCCTGTCTTGGCCCTTGTCTGCCTTGTGCAGGGCAGGTGATCTGCTGGAATATCTTCTCCTGCTGAAGGTGGTGCTGGAGTTGCTCTGGTGGCTGGTGCATGGGGGAGGAGGGGCCCTGTGGCTTTGTGGGGCTGCAGCAGTGAGGTTGGCTGGCTCTGGCTGGAGCATGACGGGGATCTGGGAGATGAGCAGCGATGCTGCTGGTGCCTGACCCTTGCTGGGGTTGAGAAGTACCTTTAGAGCCACAATTAGAGTAGCAGCACAAGGTCAAGCAGTGTCTCTGCCCCAGAGGGAACTGAATGCATTGACTTTGTAACTTTTAAATCCCCCAGAAGAGATGTAGGGGTGGCTTCTGATCTTCAACGTCTGAGCTTTGGCTGTGCCTGGCACTCAGTGGTGGGTTCTACCACACAAACAGAGTGTCCCCCTGTGCTAGCCCCTTGGCTAGGTGCTGTTGGCAGCACCTTGCAGTGATGGGACAGGACTAATGCTTTATTTCTTGGATATCTTCTGGTTTCTTTGCTATCTGTGCCCTCCTTGGATGTAGCCAAATCCCTTTGCTGGTGCTCACTCTCTCTGTGTAGAGTCCTGCCTGTCCCAATCCCTCTCCCCTCAGCATGCCCCAGAGCTGAGTTCCATTTCTCCTTCACTTCTCTTACCTGATCAGCATCCACTCAGGTTTTCCCTGTAGGATGGGAGGACTGGATCATGATGTTACCTCTAGGTTGGTCAGGATTTCTCCTGCTGGTGAAGTGGCCCTTCCCAGTCACCCTGCAAAGGGGTTAACAGCTCCTGAGGCCCCGCTCCCAGGGCTGGCAGGTTTCACACAGAGGGACGTCTGGTCCATGGCAGTTGGATGCCAGGAGCTGTGTTGCTTGGAGGTTCCACCCGAGCAGTGGCAGAGCTCCACGTGCACATCTACACCCCGAGGTGTCGAGCAGAGCCTCGCACGCAGGCTCCTGGCCTTGCTGGGGCCAGAACTGGGAGTGCTGGTCCTGGCTCCAAGTTGGAGTCCTGCCTGTGCCCAGAAGCAGAGGCATCTTTGGGCAGCTCCCGACAGCCCCAGAGCTGCTCTCCCCGCTGCGTGGCGGCCGCTCTGGCCCGTGCACAAAGCTGGGCTTGCCGAGCAGCCGGCTCTGTCTCCACCAGGGATGCAGAGGGGGCTTTGCCATCAGCCCAGCAGCTGAGCTTGGCTTGCAGGGGCAGAGCAAAGCCGTGCCGGGGAAGGGAGCCTGCTCTGCAGTGGCTGGAAAAAGAACGAGGAGATTCGTTTCAGATCTTGCAGCTTCTGGCAGCTCGTTGTGCGAGGAAGGGAGAGCGAGAGGGGCTGGAAGTGTCTCCTGGGGGAGTCGTGAAGTATTTACCTGGGGGCTGGAATGGGCACGGCCTGACGCTGCCAGAGAAAGGGATGGCTTTGATGCTTTGCTCTGAAACTGGGCCAAATCACAAGCTCTGGAGCTAGCTGTTGAAATTCAAGAGCATGTAAACATCGGGCTATTTAGTCTTTTTGGAAGCAGGATAAGCTGGAAGGGTTGGGCCAGGCAGGAGGGGTGTTGTGCAGTCCCACGCTGGCCTGACTGCGCCCGGGGACTCGAGGGCAGAGCAGCATCTGGGTCCCTGCTGCAGGCCTGGCCAAGCCCCTTCCCCTTGTTTTCCCCTTTCAAACTTTGATCTGTTCAGCCTTTAAACGCTTCCAGCCGTGGATTTGTGTGTTCAATATCCAGCAGGATTCCCGTGGAGTTGTGAGGGGTGAGCATAATGGCAACGGTAACGCGGGGAATTATCAGAGACCTTGTCAGCGCAGGCAAACCCCAACCTGGCAGCTTTGCCCATTCCCCCCTCGAGCAGGACTGGTTTTCTGTGTGGTGTGACCTGTGGGTGCTGGAGCCAGGCCATCGGGTCACCTCATCTAATGGCAAATCCTTTGTCCTTAGAACAATAAATCCCGCGTTTCATTCCCGCTCTTGCATCTCTTTATGTCCATTTGCACATTGAAATCTCTTCAGCTGACTCCTGCCAGTCTTTACAAAAAGCTTTTGCTGCTTCAGATGTTTCAAAGATTGAAGGGTTGCTCATCAACCCGTGAGCTTTCCTTGTAAGCAGCTCTGGATCTGGAGAAGGCAGTGGGAGGGAGGAGACCATATTTGGAAGGAATGGAGAAGGGAGGCAGAAAGAGAAGGGGTTTTGTACCCCATTCTCCTGGGGGAAGCATTTTTTTATCTCTAAATCTTTGTAATTGATGCCCAGATACTCTGGTGATGAGTGCCTTAGAAATGCATCTGCAGTAATAATCTAATATCCGTTTGTTAGGGCTCCAAGGAAATCTAATAATACTGATGCTTTGCCTAATAGAGCTCCTTTCATCCCAGGATAAAATGCAGGGAGTTTGAGATGGAAAAGACCAATTTTAGGCCGCGTAGTTCATCTGCCTTCCAGTGCCGAGTCTCGAGGTATTTTGCACACATCAAATAATTAAAGAGCAGTTTTGGGCAGGGAGGCAACTAGGTGCAGAAAGCAACAGCTGGTGAGGGCACAGCCCAGCTCCCCGGGTGCTCTGCCAGCCCCACTCACTGCAGAGAGGAGCTCACGGGGATGGCACAGCTCCCATCCCGCTCCTGAGGCAACTAAACCCAGGAGGGGTTTACTGGGGACTCGTTTCTCTGCTGCTCTGGACTCTGAGCAGGGTGGAGCTGGTGCCAAACTCATCCAACCCTGCCCAGCCCAGTTCAGCCCTGCTGCTGGTGCCTATTCTGGGCCATCCTCTCTGATAGATGGATTTACCAGTGCCAGGGCTCAAGGTGAGCTGTGCCAGCCAGGGCAGAGCAGCAGCTTGGTGGCTGCAGACGCAGCTTCATCTCTTTATTGACCCTCCACATGAGCAGTGGAGGGTGGTGATGGTCACCTGAGCTGGAAGCCAAGGTGTCCCTTCTGCAGGAGCAGCTCCACAGAGGAGCTGTGACCCAAGTTCACAGTTCACTGGCAGCTCCTGGCTCTAATTGCAGCAGAAGAATCTCCTTTGCTTTCTGGTGGCTGCAGTCACTTGGTGTCAGTTGGTTATTTCCAGAAGGAAAGTGTGTAAAGCCTGGGCTTAGGTTTGCAACTGCTGCTCTTCAGCTTAACCCCCCATGGGAGCACATTTGTCTCCATCTTTCCCAGGACAGGGTGTGGCAGGAGGGTGGGATGTGGAGATGTGCAGAATTAATGGTATCTGCAGTGAGGTGTCTGGCTGCTGCGTGTCCATGCGAGTGGAGCTGGCAGTGAGGGGGGGGATCACCCGTGGCCAGTTCCTCGGGTCTGCCCTCCTGCAGACAGTGGTAGATGCAAATGAGCTCAGAGCTCCAAACACCAGGCTAAAGGAGGGGATAAATAGAGGGCAGTGTGTGCCTTGGCGTGGCAGGGTGGTGGTGGAGGGAGTGATGGAATGGTCAGCGTGTGCTGGAGATGCAAACCCAGGGCTGAGAGGGCTGGAGCCGACCTTCTCCACAGGGGTCAGGCTGGGAGAGACCCAAGGAAGATGCTCCTGGTTTGGTGTGGGACTCTGTGGGGATGGGAAGGGGTGCCTGGGTTGTGTGGCCCCTCTGCCTTAGGGTGCTTTTCCTGGAATGTGTCCCAGCTTCCCAGGCCAGCTCCCAGTTAGCCTCTGGGAAGGGATGTTCACAGTTAAACATGTGGATGGTCCCTCTCTGCCATGCAGTGTGGAGGAAAGGCTGCTCCTCTTCCTCCAGCCAAGGCTCTGCCACCTCCTCTGGAAAGACTCTCCTCCAGTCCCGTTGCTTCTCTGCCAAGAGTGTTAATTAGAAGGCCAATTAGTGCTCAAGGTCAATTTGATTTGCACACTCACTCCAGTAGGAGTTGGCGGGACCCCGTCTCCTGGCTTTGCCCAGCAGATGCCGGGTGACTGGGGGGGTCTGTGCTGAGTGGGAGTGGTGGAGCTGGAGGGCAGACGGCTGCTCCCTCTCCGTTGCCAGCCTGGCGCTGCGCCGTGCACATCTGGGCTGCTGCTGTGCACATCTGTCCGTGGGAAGTGCTGGGTAATGGCGAGGGGCGAGGGGTGGATCTCTGCCACCCAGCACCCGGGGCTCGCTAACAGACAGGGGAGCTCGGAAAACCTCAAATGGGGTGAGAAAGGAAAATTTGGGAAGTGCAAAGAGGTGATAGAGAAATGAGAGAAATAAAGGGCTTGGAGTTGTTTCGTTTACATCCCAGCACCAGAGCTGGTGGTTTTGCTGCAGAGGACAGCAGCAGGTCCAGAAGGGGGCAGGTGCTCAACAGCCTGTGCACGCAGTGCCCAGCCAGGATCACTGTCCTTGTCCCCCATTCCCAGCACCAAATCCTGCTCCAGTCCCACCAGCAATTAGGACAGGAGCAATTTGCCTTGCCAGGGGGTTGTGGTGGCACTCAGGGGTGCAATATTCTCTCCAGGAATTTGTGTGAGGGCATAAGCCTGGCAGCTCCTGGGCTGGGTGCTGCACCATCCCAGCTGGCCTGCAAATGTGGCTTTGTTGGTGTGGGACAGGTAGCAGAGCCTGCTTTCCGTGTCTGCCTCGAGTGCAAGGGCACAGCAAAGGCACCGCACACCACCTTTCTGCACAAACCAGGGAGCAGATGGAGAGGGACCCTGCTCACCTGCCCCATCCCCACGGCCTCTCCAGATCCCCCCCGGGTGCAGAAATGCCCATCTGACGCGCGGGCAGGAGAGCCGCAGGCACGTCCTCCATCTCCCCTGCCGGCTCCCGCCTTCCCCACGGCCAAAACTGGCTGTGTGAAATCTGTGCTGGGAGCATCCGCCTGATAGCAGCTCCATCCAAAGCCGCGGAGAGATGCACAGACTGGCAGCGCCGGACTGCATACTAATGGCGCCAGAGCTCGCGGGGAGCAGGGAAGAGGAAGGGAAGGAGCCAGACTGCAGCTCCTGGCTACCCGCGATTGATTTATTACCAGGTTTGCTGATGAATGTGTGAGGCACGCTATTGGTGATAAAGCAGAAAGGCCATAATTAAAGCAGCAGCTTTCAGTTTTTAAGCCCCGCTCGCGCGTTTTCCTCTCCCCGGCACAGTTTGCGGCTCGGTGCCGCTCGGCGGTGGCACCCCCCTCGACTGCCACCGTCCAGTGCCTCTGGTGGGGAGGTGCTGGGTCCAGCCCGGCAGTGGGCGAGGGGCAGGGTACGGTGTGGATTGGTCAGCAGGGTTTTGGAGATCTGGGCTCTGCCAGGGTGGCACACGCACTTGGCAGAGCACTGCAGAGGGATGCGGGGCAGCTGGTGTGAGGATTGGGGTTTTACTTGAATCATGGCACGTGCCAGCAGGCTCACCTCAGAATCACAGATCACAGAATCA
>VYZU01065105.1:3535-17008 GCA_013401355.1 Ceyx cyanopectus | reverse complement strand
AGAGGCAAGGGGAATGAGAAGAGGGTAGAACTGGCAAGGAGAATCACAGTCTGTGCAGTAAATCAAATGCATATGAGATACCTAATGCATTCTCTATTACCCTTTTAACTTTTTGAGATATTGCATATGGCCATCGCCTTTAGTGCTCCTGTTTTGCCTGAAAGCTACTGGCTTAGAACTGAGATGTCTGCGTGAAGGATATGGTGTCAGACTTATCTACAGCAAAGCCTCCATTGACATATGATTTCTTGGTCTCTGTTTCGTCATTATCAAGTATTGTTGTTTCCAAGGCAAAAGGGTTGACTATGCTGACTTCAGAGGTGATATCCATCTGCTCCAGCTCCTTTTTAGAGAGCTTCTCCACTATCCCTGTACCAAAAGCATCTCCCAAGACATTCACCATTGTTCTGAATCGATCCCTGTGGAATAAAAATGTTGTCAGACAAATCTTTCTGGATGTTGCTAAGGAAATACTTAGAGCAAACGTAAGCCACTCTACCATATGCAGAGCTTTTTTTGTTTATTTGTATGGGGGNAATTCTGCAATTAAAAGAAAGACCTATAGAACAAGACACATATTTTTCCTCTCAACAAAGTTGTATTAGGCAAGTCTCTGTACTGTTATTTTTTTTTTACCAACAAAAATGTAACTTGCAGACCTTAAAAATCTGTCACCACCTGGCAAAGGAGCAACAAAATGATAGTAAGGTAGGGACAGTGGAAGATCATGCTTCCCCATTTTTGTTTTCAGCTGCACAGCACTGCAAGGGCTTAGTGTCAGAACAAGCTGGCTGCTCTGTCTGTGCAGAGATATTGAGGTAGATATATTCACAAACAGACTGCAAAAACAGTAGTGAGTTGGCATATATCATATACATATGCTTCTACTCCAGCTGCTGAACTCCAGAGCTCTGTTCATTGTCCATGTGGAAAGTAAATATATGGTAGGGAAAGGAAGAGAGACAGGGCAAGTAAAATTCTGGTAGGACCAGTGTGACAAGTGAGGAAAAAACAGCACTGGCAATTTGTCTTTCAAAATAGGTCTCAAATTTCTTCTTGATTTAAAATATGGAAGTACTCTCCATGCCTATGTAATAAAACTGTGGTATGTTCAGTATTAACTAGAGGATTGTTAATGAGCCACTACTAGCAGGTTGCAAAAGAATACATTTTAGCCAATAAGTACAAAAGACCAAACTGTTAATAATCTACGTGGCATCAAGATGTGCATTCTGTCTGCTGAGGTGAAAAATGCACTGGAAATGATCCCTGGTACATGAAATTAATCTTTACACAGCAAGACGTCTTCATGCAAAAATATCTCAATTAGAATGAGAATCAGCTTGAATTCTTTGTCTTTTTCATGGTAGAACAGGGCAGCTTCCAAATATTCATACTGTGCCTAAGAATCACACAAACTGTGGACTTCTAAAGTAGAGAGGAGATCATATCCGTAAAATTATAATCACTATAAGAAATGGGGAATTACTGTTCACCTTTTCTCTTTTACTACCATAGAAGAATAAGAGGTCATCAAATAAAGTGATTAGAATGTAGATGAAAATAAAAAATTAAATTTGTCTGTGCACAACGTGGTTTTAAGTTGTGGAATTCCTCTCCACAGTACTGTAGAAGTCTAAGTTTATATGGATTCCAAAAACAATCAGGCATTAAAGAATAAAACTACTGAGAATTGTTGAAACAAAAATCACCTCTATCTCAGGAACTCTGTGAGCTGCAATTTGTAGGAAGCTAGGAGAGTACTTTGGGAACAGAACTGATATAGTTCTGTTCTTATACTCTTCTTTAGATACCTGCTCTGAGCCAGTGGTTTGTACTGATATTCATCATCCTTAATAAAATTAAATGCCCACTAAGAAAAGAGAGCTGGAGAAAGTTTATTGTGGATCATAGAAAACAAATCTATTAGGGTCTGTGGCAGGCAATTGATGGGGACAATGTGCTTGTGGTTGGGGCTGTTCTGTTTGGAGAAATTTTGCTTATTTATAAATTGAATGGATTCTTGTATCCATTC
Organism: Ceyx cyanopectus; assembly: GCA_013401355.1. Taxonomy (NCBI): domain Eukaryota; kingdom Metazoa; phylum Chordata; class Aves; order Coraciiformes; family Alcedinidae; genus Ceyx; species Ceyx cyanopectus. The sequence continues at coordinate 14,973 of VYZU01065105.1, read as the reverse complement.
AACAGGCTTGGTTTTCTTGAGACTGGCATTTCTCCCCGCAGTGTGCAAAACTAAGTTACATAATCAGATAAATTATATATGTATGTGTATATATATATATATATGTGACATTGGTTGCTGCCAGAAATGCTTCAAGAAAATGATTGGAAAGGGTGGGGGAGGAACAGGAATGCATTTACCTTGGGTGTAAACATAAGCCTAAGAAGATGTGTGGAGACTAAAATTATTAACGTCTCTGAATTGATACCAATGAAATACAATTCATGCTGTTTGTGGCAAGTGAACAAGACCTTGGTTTGAGCACTAAAGCTCACACAGTTCAGGAGACATAAAGTCTGTATAATAAAGTTCTACTCGTAACCTGTGAATCTTGTTACTCTTGCCCAGTAAATCATGAGACAATACTCAATGCTTATGTCCTTCTGAACTCCAGACTACACTTGACTCTTTGGGCTTTTGCTAAAGATGAACAGAAACATTTTGGTGTAAGCTTAACAGAAAAGATTTTTGGTGAAAATGCTTCTCTCCAGAAAGAACTGCTTAACAGGTCTGAAGGGTTTTGATATGCTCTGAGCCGAGATGGCTGGGATCAGGCATAAGGAATGCTTTCTGAATGCACATGTGTGTGCTTGTTGATCAAAGGGCTGGGTCTTTAAAAAACCCTCAGTGAAAACCAGCCCTAGCAAGGTAATGCTGGCAGCACAGCCCACCATCTGTGTGCATGCAAAGCCCAGGACCAGCTTTGCTTAGTTCCTGTTGTGTTCCTTCACTTCCTTCACCTTTGTGTGGGTTTTATGTGCTTTGAGAAAATCATCTGTGATGTTCTGCTTGTGGCTGCATTTGGTATCAATTTAGCATAATATGGTGGAATTTGACACTCCAGAGGTACTCCTTGGCACTGTTAAATTGATTTGTTTTTGCTTAGTATTATGCTCATGACTTAGTAATGCTGTGGCCACTATTTAATGGTTAACAGCAGCTCTGAGTGTGAGGTCACTCACTGCCATCCCATGCAGTGGGGTGTCTAAGAATTAATACTACTGCATTCAACTCTATACTGAACAAGCCTGGTCATAAGAAGAATCTTCATCCAATTCATGCAACAGCCCTGAAATTATTTTGTTGCTTTCTTTCTCAGATCCACATGTCCCCACACAACTTATGTAAACTTTGAAAGAATAAAAATAATTAAATATCAAGTGCTTTATACTTACAGAAGCCAGTCAACTGCAATGATCAGAGTAACATCTTCGGCAGGCAGGCCAACGGCACTCAGTACAATCACCATGGTGACAAGTCCAGCTTGGGGTACACCTGCAGCCCCGATGCTGGCTGCAGTAGCTGTGACACTAAATCCCAAATAAAGCCCAGAAAGGCATTCAGAATATATGCTGTTCACAGAAACTCTATTTTTTTCTGGCATAAATAGGCTTATGTCACTTCAAGAGAGAAGCCCAAATGTTCCAGTTTTCCTCTTAAATAGTATCTACTTGGAAGTCTGGTGATAGGTTTATGGGCCAAGTCATGTATAGACACTCTTACAGCTACACTGCAGCATAACAGGCAACGTATGACTAACAAGCAAACTGGACAGATCAGAGAGAGAGACCGACCTGGGTTTGCAAGTGTTTGTAATGGAAGAATAATAGTAATTTCCAGAATGGCACTGCATGCCAACTGCATGTCCTGGCTCATCCCACCTCCTCATTAGGTTGTTCATGAAAGGCCTCAGACCAAAAAGTGAGAATATTTCTATTACTTCCTGTCCAGTCAATGAAAATGTCAACTTTCCCATGGGGTATCCAAAGTTAGTGAACCATTCATAAGAAAAAACACCTCCAACAAAATGCATGTGATGGCTTTAGTCTTACCTAATGGTAACTATTTCACCAATATCCAGATCTAAGTTGTTCAGTTGTGCAATAAATACAGCTGCTACTGCTTCATAAAGAGCTGTGCCGTCCATGTTGATGGTAGCTCCTACGGGAAGGACGAACCTGGTAATTCTTCTGTCAATTAAGTTTTTTTCTTCTGCACAGCGGAAGGTGACAGGCAAAGTTGCTGAACTGGCATATAGATAAACACAAAGTAAGTGCAGGCAACAGCATATAATTTCCCTTATCTGCCCTTTTCCTCAGGACCTGGTGTGTTCTAAGACTCAGAGATGTAAGGCATCCAGGAATGTGCCATGATGAAAAAAAAAAAGTAACTTTTGTTATCTCTTCTGATTATGGGAAAAAATAACAAAAGTCTTAGTTATCCTCAAAATTACATGGTATATTCATAGTGATTTATGTAGTCACAGAATCAGTGCAACAGCTTAATCTCTAGCAAGTCTGTCACTAATGAAATGAAAGGCGAAGAACTCTCCCTGGAAGGGGCAGACTCTTTGTAGATTGCCAGGACAATCTATAGCACCCATTTGGCTACTACAGAAGTAATAATGAAAGTAGTATTTCAGCCTCTGGGGGATTGAGAACTGTCCAGGTGAAATTATAGTATCTAACAAAATGGCATTACAATGACAGCACAAAAAATGCAATTACTACTAAGAAAAATTACAGAAAATAAATGTTCCTTTTGTTTACCTGGAAGAAATCAGAAGGGCTGTCAGAAGTGCCTGAGCCATCCCCATGGCAAACTGAAAAGGATTTTTCCTTACTATTATTAAGTAGATCAGTGGCAGAATTACAGTGGAATGGATTGCAAGTCTGCAGAACAAAATGGACTTGTTAAACAGATGGATCCATCTCATTGCCTTCAGTATGACAGTGATAACAGTTCTGCCTTCAAGTACACTTACCAACACAAAAGGTGACTTTAGTGACATCTACGTTCAAAATTTAAGACACTATGGTTTCTTAAAAAAATGCAGACTAATGCTGTTCTACACTTCTGGGAGAGCTTATGAATTGTCTCGCTTTCCAAAATAGAACAAGAATTAACTAATACAGTGGAAATAATTGTAAGCTGATGAAGATGAGAAACCTAAAGTAATAATATTTAAATGGATATGCAGAGGTTGATTTGAAATAATGATAAAATACTCCACACTCCTGCCAATTACTTACAATTCAGATTAGACCCAAATCAGAAAAACAAACCAAAAACTTTATCTGCTTTTAATATAGAACACCATTTGGAATTAAAGGAAAATATCATTCCTAGTCAGGGACAGATAATCAAATGTGATCCTGTAAAAATATCCCCACTTTGTGGAATTCTGTCTAAGCTTAGGTCTACAATTACAATGTAGTGAGGTATTTAACACTGTACAAATGAGATGTATGCAGCCTCAATTTTTTTAATGTTTTAAGATGCTGTAATACTGGTTTTTTTGATAATTAATTTTTAAAATTAAAAGTGTTGACATGCAAAATCAAATTGTCCTCTTGCCTGGATATTTAGGTGGTCTCAGGGACATATTAATCTTCCCAATTTTTGCAGTAATTTTGATCATTTTGCATTACTCCCAAATTAATATAATCGCAGATCCTTGTGGGCATTAAGATTAGTGGTAAACAGACTGCTATGAGTATATCTGAAATTAAATATATGTGAAGGGTCTGTGAAATATTTCCCATGTTCCAGGTCTGCAGACAATTATAGCAGTCCCTGCTTCTTGTGAAAAGAAATCATCATAGCCTGGAAACATAAAGCCCAGAACTGATGTCATGTATGACCCTGTGGTTTTATTCTGCCCTAACAAGCTGTTCTTCTGAATGTTACTGTGTTGTAATAATGCTTTATGATTTCAGAACAGATGAAAAAAGATAACGATAAATCATGGTACCATTTGTTCTGTTGAAAATATGCAATTAAGATAGCAGTATCTACAGCAGCACCAAAAATCTCCTACAAAACCTAACTATTTGCTTCCTTGGAAAAATTATCTTTTTAAAAGTAAAGTTTTCATTCTGACTGTTTAGGTTTAGTGGAATGTAAATAATATCAGGCAACATGCACTCCCAAATTTTTGTAAAGAACTCTAGAAAACAATTTATAAAATGGTGTCAGAGAACAAACTGAATTCTGCAGAACATACAGAAAAACACTAAAGTGGCATTAATATTGTTGGGCATCTTAACAAAAAGTTGATGACAGTAAGCATTTCAAGTATGTTTACATCTAGAAACATACCAACTTCCAAATAACTATTTTGAAAAATTTATCTCTGCACTTTTTTTTTAGTGGCAGCATAAACATGGCACTATCTGAAACAAAGTATCTGTGCATATCTCCTTTGCTACTGCTGTCACTACAACTGATTTTCATGAAACAAATCTGAAGTAGCATTTATTTTCATGCATAAAATGCAACTTGTAACAACCAGCAAATTTTTCTTTTTATGCCAAAAATTGTAATCAGCAATTGAAATGAGAAATTCTAATAGCATTCAGTTTTAAGTTAGGAAGAATCTTGTCCCTCAGAATCCCAAACTGGCATTCCTTATAGTGCCCAGAGATGCAGCTGCCTTGATGCTTTCAAAAAGACAAAGGCGTAGGCAAGAGAAAATCTGCTTGATGAAGGTTCTTTTGTTTCTTTTCCACCTCAGGCTGTGAGTATTGTATTATTGTATTATGCCTTCTATTTTGATTTTCCTCCTCTGTGACTGCTAACAAGTCCTCATCCTAACATGACAACCATTACAAGTAAGAGGTTGAAAATATTTAGTGGCTGATCGCAGCAGAGGCACCAGTGGAAGTATGTTTCCTCATGGTGACCTAAAATGAGGTGTGTTGCAGACAGTGGTGGGTGAGAGCTGGTAGGGCTGAGAGTGTGGAAGGTCATAAGTAATAAGACAGGAAGAAGGTGAGATAGAAGATGAACTGGAGAGGGATGTTAAAGGAAAGGAAGAGGAGGGTAAAACACGTTAGACTTCATGCTCTTGCATAATTCTCTTGATAGGGTATACAAGAAATATGTTTAAGATAACGTATAATTCCTGGCATCAAGCTTAAAGGCAGGATGATAAACAGCTACAGAAGGTGATGATGAATTCACTGAAAATAGACAAGTCATGCAAATAAGGATGAAAACCTAAAAGAGGGTGGGAACAGCAGTATTTAGGAAATCAAAACAAAGAGAGAGCACAACTTCTTCTGTTTGCAGAGAAGTGGAAAAAACTGTATTTCTGCACTCTGGAAAATGTGTAACAAGCACGTTTTCCCTGCAGCATATAGACTTGTGTGTACATTGTTGTCTTTGCTCCCATGATCTGATTACAACATGCTCTCCCTGATGTGTCAGTTTTGCAGAGAATGTGCCTACTCCACAACACCTTGAGCATCATCCACTGTAGGGCATTCCATAAAGAACAAATGGTACAATGGTCTACCCTAGCACCTGTCAGGGAAAATACAGAGGCATGTGCAAGCAAGAACAGAGACTTCTCCTCTCCAAGGATGAAAAGGTGGGCACCCTTAGCATTATCTTCTTGATGGCACCTAAGAACCTGCTTATAATTGTGCCTGTCAAGACCATGGCTGCCAGCTAAACAGGAGACTAGTGGTGGTAGTTTGCAACCAAAGCACACCAGAGAAGGCACTGTGTCTTCACACACATCTTAAGGAAAATACACCCTGTCACCATTAATAGGTAAACTGTCATAAAAATTGCTTATCAGGTTTTGCTATCTGATCTAAAACTGAATGTCTGTAAAACTGAATGGGCAGTAGTAATCCATCAAACATGTTATTCCTCTGAGTTAATTGTAGTGAATAACATAGAAAACCTGCAGAAGCAATACAGTGTCATTCTGCTAATGACTTCTATCTAACTTGTGCTCATGGTGTAATTTATAATTTGCATAGAAAATATTAGTTCTTGATTTACAGTCTCTTGGTAAACAATTTTTTTGCATCCTTTAAAAATTTGACTCCTTTTCCAAGTCTATGTAGAAATTAAAGAAAAAATGCATTATGCATTACACAAACATAACAAGCACTCATTTGGAAAAAGCAGGATTCAGTTCTATTTCTGAAGCTGTAATTTTTACTTAGAAAGTCATTATATCAAATTATTTTCAAACAGCTAGTCCAAACTAAACTTAAAAAAAAAATATTATCTAGCAAAGATTAATGAAAAAAAATAAGAGAGAGATCCTTTTTGGCTATTTATAGAAGTTTGAATTTAAGACTAATATATTACGCTTCTATTTGCTTGGTTGTCAGAAACCATGTGAATGATGTTTGAAGACAAGCATGCATATGCATAAAGTGTGGGGAAAGAAGCTCTTGAACAACTCTGGATTTATTCTCTAGACAAAACATGAATAAATCCTTAATATACTGAAGGAATTACAGGAGTGGGTGCTAAGGCAATGAACCAAGACATCCTAGAAGTTATGCTTCACTGAACTGGAAATACAAATTTAAATGCATTTAACTTATTGGGACTGTAATACCCATTTATCTATCAGAAGGGTTTTTTTCAGGGTAGTCTTTAGAGATATATAATGGTCTAGTATAACAACCTATATCACTCAGAGCAGCTAAGTTGCCTCTTCTAAGGCTCCATGTCTGTGTCCTGGTTTGAGTGAGAACCAAACAAATTCTGTTCAGTGATTTTGCTTTTCAGCTCAGGTTTTCTAACTAACTGCACTTTCTCAAGTTAGCAGCATGTTTTGCAGACAGTGTCTGCTTCTAGCAGTGATAACACCTCATCTTTAGATTTACTACCACGGATACCAAGGCCACTGCTAGAACTTGTGTATCACATTGAGAGGTGCAAAAACTGAAAGACCACACCTGCAGGGAGGAGCGGACAGATGACCCCAGACTGACCAACGAGGGATTCCATCCCATATACGTCATATCCAGTATATAAGCTCGGGTGTCTGGAGGGTCTCTCTGGGAGAATGCGCAGAGAGAAAAGCACACAAGCTGAGCTGGCAGGGGAGGCAAGGTAAATTGGCAGGCTAAGCAGGCTAGCTGGTGGGTTAGGCTCTCAGCTCGGGTTGCTGGTGTTTTTCCTCTCTTGCGGGGTTCTCCCCCTCAGAGCACCAAGGAGGACTCTGTCTATACTGCTTTCGATCCCGATCGGTGTGTTCCTGAACCCAGTGCCAGAATCCAGCCCCTGAACACAGCTCCCATCTGCTGCGAGGCCCAGTCTGGGAATCTCCCTGTGCCAGCTCCACAGCATCAGTGACGGTGACGTAATTACCATCAGGGGGGTTGGGTTCAGTGCTGGTTTTGTACATATTTGTATATATTCCATTATTATTTTAATTAAATTGTTCTAGTTTCCTTTTCTAATCACTAAGTCTCTCTGCCTTATTCCTTTTCTCTTCCCCTTTGGGGAGGAAGGGGGGTTAAAAGAGAGTGTCTGTTATCGGTCTGGGGTTGCCCTGGCCCTAAACTGTGACAGTCCGCAGGCTCCTTATTGTGTAAGTGTAACCTTCTCTACCCCAGACTGTTGGGCACAGCCAAGGGTCTAGAAAAAGAACAGTAAAATGTCTTGATGTTTGGCTAAGTTGTTCAGATAGCAACTGCTGCTTTTGCAGCTTCACCAGCTACCTTTGCCTTGAAAGAGTAACTAAATATAAACAGTGCAATCCCCAGGTCTTCTTTCAGTGTCAGCTGCCTTCTCTGAAATGAGGTGGGAAGGGATCAGCTCTGCACTCACTATGCATTTGCCTTTGTCAGTGGAGCTGAGCCTGTGCTGGTACACCTTGGGTCCACAGGGGTTCCCACTTTAATTCAGGTATTTGTGTAGTTTCAATTGGCTGTCAACCCCCAGTAAGCCATAATTTACAACCTCACACTTCTCCAGATTCATCTGTTGCCTAACAGAAGTATTACCACTCAAAAATACAGTGATGATATCTGTTTCAGCACCAAGCTCAGAAGATGAAACAATGAATACAAGAAAAGCCTTTGATTTGTTTGTGTTTAGAATACAAGGCACTGAATTTTCAAAACAAAACATGCATTGAGCAAAACATTAATTCAAAACATTCAACACTCTCACACATCCTCACATAATTTTCACTGTCAAGAACTTTTACCTCTGACCTAGAACAAGTTGAATATTGTGGATAATTGAATCGTAATTGACTGACATTTAATTTCTAACTGCACAATTTAAATTTAATATTTAAGAAGTTACATACCCACTTAATACTGTAGCCATATAAAGACCCAGTTTACGGAAGATTTCCCAGTCCTCAACTTCTATTATTTTCCCAGCAATTAAAAACACAATACCTACTGGCATATACCTAGAAAGCAAAAATAAAGCAATTATAAATGCATTCTCAGAAACATTGCATGCTCACCATGGAATAACTTCTTGCACTCTATAACCTTTTACAGGAGATGGAAGAGTTATTTTACAATTTATTATTCAACTGAAGATTTTTTTATTGTATTCTACTATATAACTGACATTCACTTGCAGCAAGATTACAATAGAGGTGATGAAAAAAGATTAGAAAATCAGAGTGCACATATAGCACTCTGCATAGTGTTACAAGTACTGTATGACCTGGAGTCACAGAATACACAGAAGTTGGGAAGGTGTCTGGGTTTCACCCTGCTTCAGCAATTATTTATATATAGCCATAAAATTACTTGGAGGTGGAACTCTGCAGGGTTTAGAGCAGTATCTGTGCATTCTGCAGTCACACAAAGATGGTAACGCTATCCTGTGCTTAGAGCAGTTGTCTTCACAGAATCACAGATATTAGGGGCTGGAAGGGACCTAGAAGATCATCTACTCCCCTGGGCAGCCTGTTCCAGAGCTCTGTCACCCTCACTGAGAAAAAGTTCTTTCTTGTGTTGACCCTAAACCTCTTGTGCTCCAACTTGCACCCATTGCTTCTCGTCCTATGCACTGTGGGCTATATGGGTGTCACCTGCACAGAATATGACTGATTTTAGTATGTTGGGATAGTACAACAGTGTGTTCCTTGATGGAGGTGTCCCCATCCCCCAGAAAATTATCACACGGCTATGCCTTACAGACCTAAACAGCTGCATGGTCTACTGCCTACAGAAAACTCAAGGCAAAGATCAGGACTTATGTTAGCACCAGCTCCACTGCATTCCTTTTGGTATCAGAGAGCAGACTGTCACAGAGACCTGTTGCCACTGCAGAGCTTTGAGGAGCATAAATTACTCTGTGAATATATAAAATGTATCTATTTTAAAATATAAACTACAAATTTATAAATTGTGTATGTGTGCTATCTCACAGACAAAACAGTACCTGTCCTTGAGCAAAGCAGGGACTCTCAGTTCCTTCTGAGCCCTGAACTTAGTAAAAGCAGAACTAATTCCTCACACTGCCAGCATCAAACTCTATGTTATGGAAGACAACAGCTCCCAGATCTTTAGAAACACAGGAAGCCTATAGCCACAGCTTCAAACACATGCAAGACAATGTACAGCCAGCTGTCCATATTGGTGGGATTCTGTATATGTGGTTTGTGCTTACTGTCCAGTCTCACTAGTGGTAACTTGCTGTAGAGTGAGGCAGACTGTTCCCAGGGGCTGTAACGCTGCTGGGAACTGAACCTGCTGGGAACTGAACCTGAACTAGCACTGGACAAGCTGCAAAACTAATTTGATTTTCTTTAAGGGCAGCAAGAAGTGTGCAATTAAACACTGGTTATGTTTAACAGGCATCTCCATGTGCTGGCATGGAAGAAAAATCCATGAAGGGACAGTTCTGAGAAGCTAACATTTGTGTGAAACTTGTGAATGTGAGACAAGTATTGCAGTAAGTGGCAGAAGGCACTACACTTGTAGGATCAAACTCTGGCAAAGACTGTGTGTGCATATAGTCCTGACCCTGTAATTGTGATCTACGTGGATCTGTGGGTACTGTGAAGTCCAACCAAAGACTGTCAGATGAGTTGCTACATTTAAAAAACTGTTGGGGTTTTTTTTCTGCCTGAGAATATTATGAGAGAATATTGTGCAAATGTTGTCACACAAAGCCCATTAGCAGAATGCAAATGATGCTACGTTGCATTCTCAACAACATTTTTTATTTTGCTCTGTGCTATGGCTTGTATATTAATTTATATTTCTAAAGGAATGTAGCGCCAGGAAGACCTATCCTGTGATAATAATAGCTAACAGGGAATAGTGTTCAAGACTGAGAATGCCATGTGTGTGGTAATGCTTCTACAGCTGTGAAACAACTAGTAACAAACCAGTACAATACTGGTTTGATATAAATTTCTATCAAGAATGTCTGAAACCCTCAAGTTTCTTGTATACTAATAGGACTGTTCCTTTAGTGTATAGTAAGTGGAAGTCAGTTTCCTCAAAGGGATCAAATTATGTAGGAAGGAAATGTTTTACCAGCCTTCTTTTTGAAGTTGTTTGCTGTAAAGTACTACACAAAAGCAAACATTGAGTCTGTTCCTCCCCTTTAATGACTAAACTCACTTAAAGAAGTTGTTATAAAATGCCAGTATGTCCTTGGACTTACCACATAATTATGTGAACTATTCTCATTGTAGCTTCATTCAGTGCATTGAAAAAATCCACAAGCACTTGTCCTTTCTCTCCCATCTTCCCAATAACCACTCCAAAAATAAGACAAAAGACGATCAGCCCCAGCACATTGATGCCGTCAGAATACATGCCCACAATTTTGTATTCTTGGGTTTTGTTCTATAGATTACATGCAAGAGAAATATGTTAATATTTGAAAGAGTTGTAAAATGAAAAGTTAAATCTTTCTTAGACACAGAGCTCTTCCCTAGTCACTCTATTCCCTTTCTGGCAGTAACAAGTGGGCAAGCTCAGGAACGAAGGTAGAACTGAATTGTCTTTGGAAGGTTTGTATTTTAAAGCTACCAAACCAAATCTGACCAAACCTTAGTGGGAGATAAAGCACCTCTTAATTTATGTTGTCCTTTCTATAGACTTCTGGCACACATTATGGCAAGGTCTGGGTATCCACAGTTATGTCTTTGGTATTGAGACATTCTCTTCTGTGGAGAACAGAACACAGCTGATGGAGAATCTTTGTAGTTATTTCTGAGCAACTTGAGACTGAATTTAGTATAAATAGTCCATTGTGTAGGAACTGAGACAATGGTGACCAATTTTTTTCTCAAGTTAAAAAATACCTATTGTTCAGCTGAAATCAGTAATATAGCATAATTTATAGCAGAATTGGATGCACATAACATAAAAATCCTACTAAATAGGTAGGTATTCACATGTTCCTCTGTGTTTGTGCAGTATGCATATATGAAGGAAAGGGTGTAATTGTTCACCACTACATTCTGTTTCAGAATTTAAATAATGTCTTTTCATATAGTTCATGTTTCCCATGCTCTCATTACTACAACTTGACACTTGGAAGGATTTTAATAAAATGCATATTGATTTGGTACTGTTCATAGTTCTGTGTTCATATTCTATTAAATTCTTTTCTCCCTCTCCTCCATTTTAAGTAAGGCTTTATAAACTATG
>VYZU01065023.1:6573-18747 GCA_013401355.1 Ceyx cyanopectus | reverse complement strand
GAGGAGGAGGAGGAGGAGGCAGATTGTCACCTTGCTACATGTGGGGGATGTCTCTGCCCATCCCTGATGTACCACGCCGGGAGCTTTGCACAGCAAGCTATTCAACAGAGCCCTAAGGTAAAAAAACACTAAATCACCATAAGTTTCTGATTGTCCTGCCTGCTTGTCATTTGGTACAGCTGGGAAGAGACCTGTAACACTGTCAGCATCCGTGGGCGTGGTGGTTGGAGCAGCTCCTGTGCCCCCCAAACCCATCCTGCCCTGGCCACGCAGCGCTGGGCTGGGGGGGTGGGCAAAGACTCTTAATTACAGGCGGTCCAAAGTCAAGCACAAAAGGTGTGGTCCGAGCTGCTCTGAGGATTGTCCTGCTTGGGAGGCTTGGTACAAAAATACTTGCTCTTGGGTTGTGTTGTTGGTTGTGGGTTTTTTTGGGTTTTTTTGCAGTCTGCTCCTATGGTTCAGTTTGCAAAGTCTCGTCGGAGGCTCCAGCGATGCCGGTCGGACCACACGTAACACACATTTTCTTACAAATATACAGTGTAAAAGAGGAAAATATTATTACTAGGGTATGCTTTTCGCTTTTCTTCGAGGAGAGCAGATGTGTGATAGAGGCTGTGGGAAAGTCTTGGAGGAATCCAAACTTGTGTGAGGTTTTTTTTGGTTTGGTTTTTCGTGGTTTTTCTTTTTTTATTTTTTTTTTTTTCAAGCCTGGAACAACAGAAAGAGGTGTTAAAAACAAAACACCAAACAAAAAAAAAACCCAACAGACCACCAGCAGCCTGGTGGTGAAGCTGAAAATGTCACAGCCTCGGGGGGGGAGAGAGAGAGAGGCGTGTTTTGGAAACTGGGCGAGGGAGGAAGGAAGGGAGGGAGGGAAGGAAGGAAGGAGGGAAGGGAGAGCAGCTGGAGCCAGCACCAAGCTGCTGAACCAGGAAAGGGAAAGGCTTATGGGGAGAACTGGAGCTGCTGGGGGTTGCTCAGCCAGGCAGGGGGGTGAGGACCCCCCGCTGGCCCTAGTTTGCTGGCTGGAGGTTTTCACTGGAGGAGGCACCAGCTGGGAAGCTGAGAGTTAAGTTGGAGTTGAATTTTGCACTTAAGAGGAATTCCTCTGTCTCTGTTGATCCAAGGCAGGAAGCGAGGACAGGAGAGGGGAGGAGGAGATTAGGGGTGACTCCAAGCATTCCTCTGCTGCCCAGATAACGCCGCCAAAGGTGGGGACAAGCAGGGCCCCAGCGCCGTGTCACCGGCGATGCCACCCCGCAGGGCTCAGCCCCGGGGCAGTGCCCACCCTGCCACCCTCTTTCCCCGGGGGGCTTGGCCTTATCTTCCTCACCCCTCTGCCCCCTCCCCTCCGCCCACCCCCCTCGCCGCAGCCTTACCAGCACACTGTGGTTTTGCGGAGAGCGCGCCAACCCAGTAGCCGCCTTGGAGGACTCCATTAATACCCACAAGACTGACTGTAGGCCACCATCACACACCTGAGACCTGCGAGGGGACAGGGCGGGGAGGTCAGGGCGGTTGGCAGGGGGCAGCCGGCAGCCAGGGGGCTGAGGTGGCTGTGCTGCCAGGAGAGGTTATTTTGCAGTGCCCCGGGGTGGGTGCTTCCCAAGAGGGCGGTTTGCAGCTTCCCCCTGCCCTGCAGCGGACGCAGGGGGGAGAGAGTGGGGTGGCAGCAGCTCTTCCCAAGCCCTTCCCAGCTGGAGGAGCCTGGCACGGAGCCGGGAGGCCCCCCGACCCTCCATCCTGGCTACTGGACTTGCTGCAGGCAGGTGGACTCGTTCCAAGGGATTCGCTCATCACCCCTTCCTAAAAAGAGCTCTGCATATATTGTAGCTGGAGATGTTGGCACGGTCCATACTTTGGAAGAACCGCTGGTTCCCAAAGCCTCGCCACTCCCTATTTTTATCTGCTGGGCCTAAAATAGCCCCAGCGAATTCTTTACAGATCCAAGTCCTCCTGCCCTCCCTGGCTGAGGGGTGGCAGCAGGGAGCACGGGCAGCCGCTGCTGGAGCCCCGTGGAGGAGCCTCCACCGAGGTTTCTCCACTGGTGGGTGCAGACCTGGTGGGAACAGCAGTGGAGCTGGTCAGTGCAGGCTGGGGTGAGTGATGCTTGGCACCAGCTGAGCCTTTTTTCCCTCTCCCATTTCACTCCCCTTTGTTTGTAGAGCCACAAAAGGCTGAGGCATCTGCAGAGCGTATCTTGCAAGGCTTCCCTCCGTCCAAAAAGGTCCCAGGTGCCATCGACCCATCCCCCTCTCCTTCCTGCCAGGCGCTGGGTAAGGCCAAGCTTCTCATTTTGGCAGCCCCACCACCCTGGGGCTGCCAGGAGAGTTTTCATTAAGGTTTAATTAGATGTTGGCATTGCACTGGGAGGCCCTGGTGCCACCTTCGTTTGCAGGGACCGTGCCATCGCTGCACCCTCCCCGGTCACGCAGCCTCCGCAGCCAGGCTGATGGGACACGGACCTGCCTCTCCATCCTGCCCCAGGGTGTTGGGGTGGATAAAACACAGACATCCTCTTTCTTGGGGCAAGAAGGGCAGCTGGACCTACAGTGCCTGGCAGAAACTGGTCTTGGCAGGTCTGGACACACACCCATGGTGGGGGAAGGTGACCCCCCAACACCAGCACAGGAGGATGGGAAGAGGAGGGTGTCACTCACCCGGCATTCAGCAGAACTGACGGGACTTCCAGCCCTGAGAACCAGCCTCGGACGGAGGGAGCCAGCGCATCTGTGAAGACAAAAGGAGCTCAGCATGAGAGGGGTGCTGGCCACCCACTCTGGAGAGAACCCACAGCCTCCAGGCTCCCCCTTCCCAGCCTCCCCACGGCATGGAGAGGTCACCAGCTCCAGTCTGGACAGTAACACCAGCACAGTCCCCAGCAGTGCTGAGCGAGCTGGGTGGGATGGCAGCACCACAGCCTCGCCAAGACCAGCCTCTCCTAACTCCTGCAAAGCCACCGTGTGGCAGGGAGCAGGGGAAACGCTGGATGCCCAGGGATCTGCTGGACGATGCCACGTTATCCCACTGTCCTTGCAGCACCCAGCTGGGGAGGCCACCCTGCAGCGAGCAGCTCCGGGGCGGGTAGTGGGACCCCCCAGCAAACCCACAGCGCCGACAGCCGCCTGCTTCACCACAGGACAACGGGGAAGGTGCCACCACACGTAAACCACAGCAGAGAACATTTCTGCTGGCCTCACACCAGGTCTCAGCCTGGGTTTTCCCGGGGGGCCTCCTTCCTCCTCCGCTTCCTCCGCCGGCCTCCCGAGCAGGGCAGGTGCTGCCTGTTAGCGGATATTTGACAAGGCAAGGACGTCGCTGCAATAATATTTACTGCTGCTCTTCCTCTCAACAGCAGGCCCGAGAAGCTGGGGTTTCATCCACAGGCTGTGGCTGCTTCGTTCACTGAGTGCTTCTCTGAGAACAGCCCCTGGTGACGGCGGCTCGGGGTGACCCAGCCCAGTGCTGCCCAGCCAGGGCCAAAAGGCCTTTTGGATGCAGCTTATCCAGCAAATCTGTTTCCGTGAGCTCGTTTCCTCCCGCTCCCGCCAGGCCGGAGCCAGCAGCAGGGAGCAGCAGCCGGGGTGCCAACCAGTGTGGCTGCTCCATCCCGCCCCCCACCCTGGGAAGCAACCAAAGGCTGGCAAGGGGGTAGGAATCCTCCACCACTTCCATTTCCACCTCTTCTTTCCCCCACCCCCGGCTCCTCTCCCCGGGGCGGCTGGTTAATTTTTAACGGCAGCGCGCGGAGGCAACCAGCAGAAAAGAGCTTGTGACAAGAAAGAGCCTCGTCAATAAAAGATGGCTCCTCCATTTGCACTTTGCTTGCCCTCCCTGTCAGAACCACTTTGCCTCACACCCCATGCCCAGCGAGCCGAGTCCCGGTGGCACTCGAGGAGCCCCCCCCGTCCTGTGGCACCCCGGAGATGTGCCGTGGAGATGGTCCCACCTCAACCAGCAGCACCCCCAACCCACCCCACCTGTCCCCTGGTGTGGGTGAGAGCGAAGGTAGGAAGGCAGAGAGGTGTTTGCCCAGTGCCCAGCTGGCTTTGGGTGCCATCCCTGGGAGAGTGAGTGCCTGTCAGCCAGGCAGAGGTTAGCACCGAGGGGAAAGGGGGGGATTCGGGGTGGGGGGTGGCAGTGGTGGTGGTGGGTGGGTCTGAATTACCTGGGCATGCAGCGAAGCGGGATAGGTGAAAGCAGGAGGAGGTAGAGCAGGTGCTAACTCCGCTGGGTACAGAGGGTATGGCCCCCACACTTCAGGGCTACTGGGGTAAAGTGCAGGCACTGTGAGCTCATCTGCAAGAAAAGAAGAAGGAGAGTTAATGGCCGTGGCACTAACAGTCCTTCCTTCTGTCCCCGGAGCAGGCAGGAGTGTGCTGGTGCCACCAGCAAATGCCAGCTGTAGAGCCACTGCTGAGCCACCCTGGGAAAATGTGGGGCTGGGGGCTTCCCCATCACCTCCCCTACGTGACACCCCACACAGGTGAGCTCTGCCCAACGAAGAGTTGCCCAAGTAAGGTGTTTTCCTGAGGCACCAGAGGATCGGGACCCACAGTGCCCACCCCCCCAAACCTCCTTGGCACTGCCATGGTGGCAGGTCGGGGCGGGGGGACCCCGGGTTGACCCAGAGCTGGTACTTACAGGGCTCCCGGGCGATGAACTGAGGTACGGCGGTGGGGAGAGGGGTGCTGGGGTTGGGGGTGCCCACCAGCTTGCTCTTGGCCATCTTGGTGTTGGCCTTGGCGAACTCCAGCCGCAGCGTCTGGGGGATCTCGGGGTCGAAGCGGATGCCCTGGGGAGGGAAGGAGGGAAGGAGCACTGCCGCGTGCCAGCCCCGTGGCAAAAATAGCTCCCAAATTTATTATTATTATTATTATTATTCTATTTTTTTTTCCCCTTCTCCAGCTTCCAGCCTTGCAATGAGCTAATGTGCCGGGCCCCGGGGCCGCTCGCATTCCTCCGGCATCTTTAGCATCGGCACCATATTTGGCAGTCGGCATCCTGCGTGTCCCAGCTCTTATCCAGGGGGATTAGCTGAGCCAAAAAAAAAGTTTTACATCGAAAATGAAGACAAGAAGGAAAATAAAAACCAAAACAACCACCCAAACTAAAACACGGGCAGGAATTGGGAAAACCAGCTGCACGTGGTTCTCCCCGTGCCCGTTTCCAGGAGCCTGGCTCTGCAGAGGTAGGAGGGAGCTGCTCAGGGAAGGTGAAATTCCCTTTTTCTTCTGCAGCTTGAGCTGGGATTTTTCCCACTGAAGAAATGAGGCTGGGAAAGGTGCCTCACACTGAGTCGTATCCTTTGGGGTGTGAGCCCTCCTGGACATCCCTGGGAGAGGCGAGGGGGACGCAGCTCAATGGATGAGGAGCCAGGGGTTGGCTGGAGGGATGGGATGTGGTTTGGGGAAGCACCCCCCAGAGCACGGAGCAGCTGGGAAGGGTCCCCAGGGCCAGGGCAATGCACCCCCACATGGCAGGGGGGTCGAGGGCAATGCACCCCCACATGGGAGGGGGGGTCGAGGGCACTCACGTTCAGCGCGTTCTTCGCCGCCTCCGCCTCCGAGCGGCTGTCGAAGCTGACGAAGCCCACGGGCTGGGGAGGAAGAAGAAGAGGAGGAGGCACCATCAGTTGGGCCATTGGGGGGTGAGGGGAGACCCATCCCCATCCTGGGGAGGATGGTGTTTGGAGCAGCTCCTACCTGCTTGGAGGTGAGTTTGATGAGAGACCCTTCGTATCCCTGTGGAAAAAGAAGGAATACAAAAAGGGTGTTTGGTGGATTCAGCCACCCCTTGGCAAGGGAAACACCCCCCCAATGTTCAACAGCTCAGGGGGGGGCACTGGGTGGACAGGGCAGGCAGCTCGTTGGGACGTTGGATGCCTGATCATCCCTCCCGTTTGGAAAGAGCTGCAGGTCTGGCAGAGCCTGGAGAGTTTTGCAGCCAACGTCCTGCTGCTGCTAAATGGGGCATGAGCCAACGTGCAATTAAAGCCCCGGTGCAATCAAAGCAAGAAAAAGACCCTTTCTCTTGGGGTTTACTGGGGGGGAGAAGGAGCAGAAACTCGTTTTTCTGAATAAAATGATTTTTTTTCAGGGAAACCAGCGTGGTCCCAGATGCCACTGAAGTTGGTGGGGCAACGGGGGGCAAACCCAAGCTTCCCACCCTCCCCTCCCCAGTCGGGTACCTTAAAAGGCCTGAAGAGCAGGTAGAGTTCCCGGGGCTTGATGTCCAGAGGCAACCCACTGACAAAGAGTGTCCTCACCTAGGGAAGAAGAAAGGAGGCTCCTGGGGACCTTCCCTCACCCCTGACTTAGGGCTACCCCTCTCCTTAGGTGGTGGCACACCAGAGGGATGATGCCAGCCCAAGGGGAACCTTGTGGGTAGCCCGGAGCCTTCAGCCACTCTTGGGCTTGTGTTTCTGGGTGGGTGGCATGGATCAAGCTGCTGAGACACCATGAAGTAACAGAGACCCATCCTCACTGCACCCAGTGCTCACTGGGCATCCCAGAGCCTTCCTACCCCACCCTGGCAAACAAGATCTGTCCTGGCATCCCCAGCAGAGCCCCGACTCTTCAGACAATGCCCATTATCTCTGTTTAATTGCAGCAGCTCATCAAGGACCAGGAGAAACAAACTCTTCCTCCTGGAGGAATGGCCCCGTTTTGGAGGGGGCTGCTCCAGCAGCCTGTCCCTAGTTCCTAAAGGTGCCTTTTGAAGGGGTTTTTAATCTTTTGGGGTGAATTTAATGTTTGCTGTGGTACTGCAGCCTTGAACCCAGGGTAGGGCACAGAAACCTGGTTGCCCCCGAGCTTGAGGGTTGTGAGGGGCTCCTTGGGGACCCACCTGGGCATGATAAGACCCATACCAGGATGGATGTGCTGAAAACCAGCTCGTAACTGGGGGAGCAGTGTGGGGCAGATCTGCTGCTGGTCCCCCTCTCCTCACCCCCAAAATCTCATCCACTTCAGTGGCCAGAGCTGACAATGGCTCCAACCAGCCCCACCTGGACCACCCCCCACCCATGTACCCTGCCCCACGGCCCCTGTATTTAAGCTCAGACCTTCCTGAGAGCTGCTGGCTTAGTCTCAGCCCTGCTGAGTCCCCATGGTTAAGCCTGACCCTGAACCCACCAGCACCTCTTACTGGGCACCCAGTGCCCGTGCCAGTGGGTCCCTGCCTGGCTGTCCCCCTTGGCTCCTGCTGGGAGCCAGCCCAGCTCCTGCTGCTCCTGTAGCATCTTACCAAGAGGGAACCTGGAGGATTTGAGGGCTCCAGCTTACTTTTTTTCAGGCACCTGAATGCCTTGTGACACCCATTCCCGAGGGTGTAGGCCAAGGTCACCCACCCTGGATGCCAACCTGACAGATCTGGGCTGGAGGAGCTTTTTATTTTTTACTTTTTTATTTTTTGGCCAGGCATCCTGCCCACCCCATTCCCTGGGACAGAGACATGTGAACAGGCAGAAACAGCCAGCCCAGGCCTATTCTTCTGCTGACATCTCTTCTTTCTCTTGCAGATAAGCTATCTACCCCATCTCCAAGCCTTGGGAGCAGCAAACATTCCTGCTTTGTGTAACAAAACCTCTGGCTGCCCTGTATCTATTAAATAACAAAAGGGGCCGTTTGCATCTAGTCCTTGTGTCAAGGACCCCCCCTGTGATACCATCGCTGCTGCTGGTACCCCTATGGCTGCTGCTGCTGCTGGCACCCATCCCAGGGGGCACAGGGGCTGCCAGGAGAAGAGCCAGCCTTGCAGGATGGGCATCCCATGCTTGTGGCCTCTTGGAAAGCCAACCTTGCTCTGGACAGAAAGGGATGCTCAGGACCTTGCTCAGAGGGATGCTGGGAGCTCCAGGCTGCTGTTAGGCCTGGCCCAGGAGACCCGTCCCCTCTTACTGGGACTGTCTGTGGTGGGATGGAGGTGTCTCCACCTCCAGGGTGCCATGGGGGACCCCTGCCAGCTTTCTGAGATCACAGGCTGGTGGAGCATCCCAAGGTGGTTGGTGCTGCACCACCTCTGGTGGAGACACTGCCCAGATTTCTCCCAGTGGGAGAGATTCACCCGGAGGAGCTCCCCTTGTGTCCACAAAATTAAACATAAGGAAGGCGAATTTCTCCTTTTCTAGGGAAAAAAAAGAAGTGCTCCCGGTTCAGACGGGTCCACCTGAGTGCAGCTGCTCTCCGGACACATCCAACCCTCCCAGCTGGCTTTGCCTCCGGAGGAGCTGCTTGTGCGGCGTCCCACCCTCTCCATCACCCCTGGAGCCTCCCCGGCACGCCGGCTTCTCACCTCCCCCCTCCCCGGGGAGCTGTCCGAGGCGTTGGCGGCGGCCCCGGGGCAGAACCGGCCGCCCCTTTGCCGCGTCCCTGAAACCCAAAGCCCTCCGAGCCGGGCTCGGCAGCTCGTTCAGCTCCCCCCTCCCACCCAGAGTGATGGGAGGGAGATAAAAGACCCTGGAAACCCCTCCGCAGATCGGCCCGGCGGAGGAAGGGCTTCTCTGCAGCAACGACTTGTTTTCTTTTGAGAGTTCAAACTCGGGTCGGCCAAGTTTTAAACCGTCCAATTAGCCAGCGGTGAGATGGAGAGAAGGGCACCCGAGGATCCCCCCCCCTCCCGGCTGCTTCCCGGCCCCAAGAGGGTGTCTGGGGGCTGAGCTGGGAAGGGAGGAGATACGAGGTCATGGATGCTCCCCTCAGCACCCCTCCAAAGGGTGCCGGGGAGCGGGGGGACCCCAACCTAAGGGCCGTCAAACAGCATCGTTTCCCCGGGCTGGGTAGCAGGGGCAGGTGGGAGGATCTGGGCTGCGTTGCAGCGAGGTGGGCTCGGCAGAGAGAGGGAGAGGGAGCGTCCTCGGGGCCGATTCCCAGCAGGCTGGACGGATATCCTTTTGCCAAGGGGAAGATTCGAGGCGGAAATGTTGCTCCTGCCCTTAAATGGAAGAGGAGCTTCAGCCCGCAGGGAGCTGCTCCAGGCTCTCCTCCGCTCAGAGATCCCAGGGGCTCAGCCTCCAGCCTCTACCAGGAGGCAAAATCCTGCCCTTGAGGGGGAAGTAAAAAGCTGATGGAGAAATCACCGCCCAGCAGGCAGGTATATGCTCTTCCATCGGGGAAAATGACCCCCTGTTGGAAGCAAAGTGAGCTCCCAAGTGTCTTGGTGGAGCATTTCTTCATCTCTCCTTGTTACAGCTGGGTGAAACCACTTCTTCTCCCAGGTCAGAAGTGCCAACGGTCGCTCCAGGAGGTCATGGGTGCAGGACCTGACAGGTGGGCACCACCTTGGTTTCCTTCAGTGACAAAGTCCCCTTTCCACGGAGCTCCTCTGCTCCTGCCTCTGAGCCCCACAGATCCCAGATTTGCCAGGGCTGCTGGATCCCACTGGCATCACCCCACTCCCAGTTCGTTCCCCTCTGGCTTTTGCTGTCCCTGTGCAAAATCTTCTCCTAGCCTCTGCTGCCTTCCTCTCCTTAGGAAGCCACCTCCATCCTGCCTCCAGCTTGTCCCTCTCACCTCTCAGCTTCTCTCCTCTGCATCCCACCATCACCTTCTGCTGTCCCTGAAATACCATGTCCCATCCAGGGCCAATTTAAGGGACACTGGAGTGGGTCTGAGGTAGGGATGGGGCTGGCAACACACAAGGAGAGGTGGGGATTGGGACAAAAAGCTGCCTGGGGTCTCCAGAGCACAGGTCTGTGCTGAAGCACTGGCAGCCCTCCTCCTTCTCACACAAGAGCCAGGTTCATCCCTCTAAGGTAAGCAGAGACCAGGGAGGAATTTGTCTGCCTCGGGACCCCCAGGAGGACCACCGGGTGCCCCGCAGCACGGTCACGCTCCCCTGCCCCCCCCCGGGTAAACGTTCGCAGCCTGGGGGCCGGCAGGGGAGAGGCAGAAGGCGTCCGGGTGATTCATTGCCGAGGCATTTAATTACCTCCTCCAACCCGGGCTCCCCGTCCGCCACCTTTCCGCGGGGACTCGCTTTAATTCTCCACCAGCCGATTAGCCGCTTGACTGCCCAGCAGCGCTGCCGGGGAGGCACCGGAGCCCGGGAGGGAGCGGGCGGCCGACGGCACCGGGCGGCGCAAAGCGGGGCCGGCCGAGCTACCCGCCCTTCCCCGGGGCCAAGCGGGGTGCATTCCATCCCCGCGGGGATTAATCCTTGAGTAAATACTCTCTCCGCTAATGGAGCGTCCTCCTCGGCTGGGTTTAGATTCCCGGGCTGTGTGTACGCACGACATCAAGCCGCAAAACTCCCTGATATAAACAAGGCTCGAGGCCGAGGGATGCTGCTTCTTCCGCCCTCCGGGATGCAAGGAAGGTCGGGATCAGCCTCCGGCCTCGCCACCCGCGGCCGTTTGCTCCGCGCCGGTAGCCAAGCGTCCGGCGGAGGGCGGGAGGAGAGGAGCGGCCCTCGGAGGGAGAGCGAGGCCGGAGCTGCCGGGGCTGGAACGAGGAAGCGGCGAGGAAAAGGCAGCGGAGAAGCCAAGGGAGCAGACGGGGGATTGCAACAGAGCCGGGGGAGCGACAGGCACGGGCAGGGGTCACGCAGCCCGATCCCACCCGGGCTTTGCTCCCAAACCCTCTGAAGAGAGGAAAGGAAGCAGGAGCACTGAGGGGGGGGGGAGGGTGACGCAGGGGGACCGTGGAAGCAAAGCACTCGCTGGGCGCCTTCCCCCACCCCCCCCCCACCAGAAACCATCCCTGGGGGTCCCCTCCCTAGGCTCTGCTCCCCCGGGATGAGAGCTCTGGCAGGGGATGGGGATGAGGGCCACGAGCCGGGCTCTCCGGAGCTGCTCTGCTACCAAATAAGGCCTCCGTCGAGCCTTTTACATGCCGTTCTCGCCCGGCCAAAGTGACGTGACCTCCTTTCCAAACTGTTCTCCCCCCCCACCCCCCCCACCCCGCAGGCTCTCTGTGGGGAACCCCCCCCAGCCTATAGCTCCCCCGCACCAGGGGGGCAAAGACGAGAGGGATGGGGGTTGCCAGGAGCAGGCACCAGGACTCCTGCCAGCTCGGGGAGGAGCAAGGGGGGGGCTTGTCCCACCTGGCAGCACCCGGATGGATCTCCCCAGGATGGGTGCTGCTTCACCCTCTTTGTTCTGGGGGGGACACGAGGCTGGAAGGGCAAGCCGAGGGGAAGGGAGAGGGCGGGCGCAGTAGCTGAGCAACCCCCTTCCCCTGCCCTTAAGTAAATACTCGACAGCACCGGCTCTTCCAGCCAGGGCTGGGAAAATACCTGCCTGGCACTGGAGGAGCCCGGCCTGCAACCATGAGAGGCCATCACCTCAGCAAGGTGACACCCCCCCCGGCATCCCCGCCAGGGACGCTTCACGTCCACCATCCCCCCCCCAGGCAGAGGTGCAGCACAAGGCTTGAGGGGGGGGTCCCCAAAGACCCAGGCGGGAGCAGGGTGAGCTCTGCCCTTTGCCAGGAAGGGAAAAGCAACGGGGCCCCCCACGGACGGCTCCCACCCCCGTGCCCATCGCACATCGGCACATCACCCACGGGGAGCCAGCGGCGGCAAAAAAAAATTCCCCGTTATTGGAGCGCTTTGGGAAACTTTGGGAAGTTTCAGCCCCCTGGAATGTAAAAGCTGAAGGTTGGTGACGGCAGGCGAGAGGAGCTGTGGTGCATCCCAGCGGTGCCTACCAAGCGGAGCTGCTGGGGCCATGCCGGAGCAGCGCAGCGGGTGAAAGGCGAGGAAGAGATCCTATCTGCCTGCTCTCACCCTCCCAAAGTCCAAATTCCCATCTCAAGGTCACGGGCAAAACCAGGAACTTCGTGGCTGCGAGGGAAAAAACTGGCTCTTGGCCCCCGTGCCCCGGCATGGGGGTTGTTTCCCGTGGGGGGGATGAGAGCGTTTGGTCCATCTTTGGGGTGAGACCCACTGGAAGAGAGACGCCGAGTCCGCTGGGCGCGGCGGGACCCACCGTCACCCCACAAGCCACGCCGGGAGCCAGAGCTGAGGCTGGTTTGGGCTCCCCCCGCCGCACCCCGGGGAGCTGCGTGGCTCCGATGGGGCTCCCCTGAGCCTGGAGGTCCCTCCCGGGAAGACCGCGGGGGAGATACCAGGCGGGGGTCCCCGGGGAGGGGGGATGCGCTGCCCGCCGTTCGTTTCCCCCCTCACTCTGCAGCCCCAATGCCGTGGAATCCGCCGGGACCCCAACCCCTGGAG
>VYZU01065007.1:0-25305 GCA_013401355.1 Ceyx cyanopectus | reverse complement strand
GGGGGGGAGGGGGGAGCTTTCGGCCGCTGATTCATCCAGGCTGAGCTCGCCGCGGGGAGGGCGCGGTGCCACGAGGTCTCTTGGAGGGAATGGAGGAGCATCCTTGTGCCTGGGAGGGCAGCCAACCCTCCGTTCCTTGCGAGCCTGAGATGCCTCTGGGTCTTCTCTGGCTGTAAATAGTGCGGCTGGTTGTGGTGAGTCAAGGCTTTGGAGCGTGGATCCCCGGCAGCGCCTCTGAATTTGCAGCGTGCCCTTGAGCAGGTCCCCTGGGGGCTGTTTCACCCTTCCTCTCTTTAAGAAACAGTTGTCATTTCAGTCTCAGAACAGTGATCTTTAAGCTTCTGATGTCCTAAAGCAGATTTTGTGGTCCTCTGGACTTTGCTGGGTAACGGCAGAACTCCCAGGCGTAGACAGCTTTGCTCACTCTTAATTGGGAAATTTCCAGTTGCCTGCAGTTAATGGAGTTGTGTTGAGCTTTGCTTACACATATTCACCCTTTCTATTCCCGTTGTTGTTTTGTATGTATATTCCTTTATTGATTTATCCTTTCAACTATAGCTGCAGCATTTTAGCCTTTCTTAATTGATTTAATTTTTAAAATATATTTATTTCTTGGCTTCCTTCCTAAGGTTTTCCTCATTCTCATTTTGTACTTTGGTTCCTGAAAAAATCTATGAGAGTTTGGGTACTGACAGGAGTGTCACTAGTGGAGGTTTGTCAATGTGTGTTCTGTCTCTGCCTGTTAAGCAATAATCCTTGAATTACAGTTAATTAAAACTCAAGAGGTTAATAAAGTGAATACAGGATAGGTAAGAAGTCTAGGTTATTGTTGCAGTACATAGTTAATATTATTGTTTCACGTAAGGAAACAGATCTCACTAATTGAAGAGCACTTTTTGGTTTATCTTCTAGTAGAAGAACTGGAGACCATCAAATAAAACTCCCAGAGGTTGGTTTCAAGCTAATGCAAGTCCTGTGGGACTCCTGGCCACAGGATGGGAGAGGGTAAAAACTTTTTGTGTGGCCAGAAAACACACACAGTAGTCTAGTCTAGAAGTGATCTTGCTGGACCATTGCTGTTTGGTTCTTTAGTGACAACTGGTTTCAGGGCAAGAAAAGAGTGGGGCTGATACTTTTTCTTCTTTTCAGAGATTTTCTGGTCTGATTTTTAATCCATCCATCTATGGTGTAGGCAGAATGCTATGTCTCTAAGGGTGTTTTCAAGCTCTCTTTTTGCAAAACTGAAGTATGTTGAATCTCTGTAGTAGTTTTTGTGAATCCAGGTTTTGTTTAAGTTCCATTAAAAAAAAAACAACACACACACACAAAAAAAAATGCTAGAGTAAGAACCTCTTTTGCTATTTCTTTCAAAATTCTTATTTACTATCTATAAATATCAGTAGCTTGAAGAAACTGAACTGGGGAAGCTTTTAAGTGTACTGGAGGCATGGGTTCAGATTCCTGTTCTGGCCATGAAAGCTGTGAAAGCAGTGCAGAGTAGAGGGGGAGGAGAACCTCCCTTGCCCTGCTGGCCACACTTCTCCTAATGCATCCCAGGATCCATTGGCCTGCTTGGCCACAAGGGTGCATTGTTGGCTCATGCTCATCCCCTTGTCCACCAGGACCCCCAGGTCTCTTTCTCCAGAGCTGCTCTCCAACACATCAGCCCCCAGCCTGTACTGATCCATGGGGTTGTTCTTCCCCAGATGCAGCACCTTACACTTGCTCTTGTTAAATTTCATTCAATTTCTCCCTGCCCAGCTCTCCAGCCTGTGAAGGTCTCTCTGGATGTCAGCAGAGCTGCTGCTGTGTCAGCCACTCCTCCCAGTTTGGTATTCAGTCTTCTTCTGAGCTGGAAGCTACACTTGGTCAAGAAAACAACAGCCTTGTGAGTCTAGAGGCTGTATCAGGCAGAAATGATGGTAAATAACAGGATTGTTGGGCACCTGGATGAAAATAACCTACGTGGGAAGAACACGTAGCCTCATTTGACTCCTGGATCACTGTGTATTCAGTCTGGTGTCTCTGTGTGACCAGCCTGTTCATCCAGATAGCCTGAGGCAGGATGTTTACTGATTGCTTTCTGTGGTTGTTCTGAGGCTGAGCTAAGTTCCTTGGTCATGTCTCACCTAATTCCAGACTCACAGTGTCTCCTGAGGAAAGTTGTTGCTGACTGGCTGCTCTGCAAGGCATCACCCCTGCGTGGCTCTGCAAAGGGCCTGACAAAATGGAATAGCAGAACTAGCTGCTGGCATCATTAGCTGCATAATCTTGTAGCTTCTGAGATCTTCAGCTTTTGGACTTTATTCTTCCATGGTATCTTGTAGGTCTTTGGTAAGCTTTTCTTTCTTTGGAATAAAGTGAGCTTATTTTTCAGCCTCCGTGTCTTGTGACTCTGGCTTTAGCAGATGTGAACAACTGTCTGTTCATTAAAGCCTCTTTCATGGCTGTTCCATGGAAATTAATCTCAAAATGCTCTTTTTAATGTACTGAGCATCCTCTGGAGGAGCAGTGCCATTGGTTAAAGGATCAGAACTTGTCCTCTGGTAGCAAAAGTGAAAAAGGGGAGACTTGTCCCTTCATCATCCCTGTGGTGTGACAAGACTGGCTGATGGTGATGGTTCATGAGTTCCAAAAACAGCTGCTGTCTGCTGAAGGTCAGGCTCCTCTTTCATGAGGCCTGGAGGTGAGCCTGCCTGTCAGCAGAAAATACAGATCTTGCTTACAGGGCTTTGGAGATGTGGGGCTGAGTAGGTTATGAGTTGAAGACACAGGCAGGCTGAGTAGGTTAGGAGTTGAAGACACAGGCAGGCTGAGTAGGTTAGGAGTTGAAGACACAGGCAGGCTGAGTAGGTTAGGAGTTGAAGACACAGGCTGAAGGATGGGAGAGTTTTTTTTCTGCCCTCCCCTGAGCCAGTGCTGCTGTGGGGAGGAGTGAGGCGTGGTGCCTGGTGGTCTCAGCAGAGGTATTGCAGTGAGGATGGACAGCAGAAATGTTTGCTCTGGGAAGCTCTGAATGCAAAGATCAGCAGCTTTGAGCTGCCTGATGAATTTCTGTGGACTTGGGACTGTTTGTCTCAAATACTGACTGACTTTTAGGAGTGAGGTTGCCAGGAGATGTCCCAAGCTAAGGCATTACTACGTTAATGAGTACCCGAGCAGGAGGTCAGGTGTGACGCAGGCTGGGGGACTTAACCTCTCCTAGAGGTGAGAGGCTGTGGACAAGCAGGGTCAGAATCACTGCTCTGTTCCTGCCTAGAGGTTGTTGTTACATGTGCTGTTATGCCCTAGATGTGGTGGCACAGCTGGAGCCATCCTGACCTGTCCCCTGGAAGTGGTGAAGACACGTCTGCAGTCATCCCAGCTGACGCTGAGGTCTCTGTGCCTCTCGGAGATCCAGCTGCCAGGGATGAGTGTGAGGCTGATGAACCCCACCCCACCATCTCCTGGAGTGCTCAAGTTGCTGAGGTGAGTAGGATAGGGCATTGTGTGTGTTAGCACCAAGGGAGGTGAAGATTTGGCCATCAGGTGGAGGGGGGTGGGAAGAGAAAGACAGAAGTAGCACTTGAGCTGGGACTCTGGAAACAGCAAGTGTGGGAGGAACTTCCATCAGAGCACAGGTACATCTTCTTAACATTGCTGATCTGTGCTTTGAGCTCTGAGTCTGCAAGGCAGCTTTTGGGACTGTGAGAAACTTCCCAGCTAGTGGTTTGATCATACTCAGAGTGATGATGTGAGCAAGAATAGGAAGGAATGACTGAAGGAGAGGTGGTTGGAAAGAAAAGGAGAGTAGCACAGAAAAAAAAGCCAACATGGGATGCAAGGAGAGGATGCTACAAGAAGTACTGAAGGAGGAAGAACATGAGAGACACCAGCTGAGTTCTGTGCTGATTTCTCTGTTCACTGTAGGACAATCCTTGAGAAGGAAGGTGTGAGATCCCTGTTCAGAGGCCTTGGTCCAAACCTTGTTGGGGTTGCTCCTTCCCGGTGAGTATTGCTCCCTGAGGATAGCTCATCCTTTCATGAACCTCCATGGCAGCTGTTGCTCCACGTTCTGAAAGCTGTCTGGGCCTTGTGCTCCTGGTGCCACAGGACCCCTTCACACAGACATCATCTGCACCTTCTAATCATAATTGTAAGAAAAGGTGATTGCTGTGGACCTAGTAAAAATGACATCTGATGTCACATTAGACCAGCCTGTGCTGAGCTGTGAGTGAGACCCCACAGCAGTGCTGTCTCTGCTCCTGGTGGGTGAGCTCTGACTTCTGCATTTCTTTCCAATCAGGGCCATATATTTTGCTGCCTATTCTGGTGCTAAGGAGAGGCTCAATGCTGTCCTTGTACCTGAGTCCAAGAAAGTACACATGCTATCAGCAGCCTGTGCAGGTGAGCCTCTTCTGCCAAGAAGAGCCAAGGGATTCTTTCTGTCTAAGGGTAAATGGGTTTAATTCCTTCCCATCAGTCCTGCTCTCTCTCCTGAAGTTTGCTCCCTCTACACCTGCAGCAGTGAGTTCCTTGGGTAACCAAAACATTTTCTGACTCTTCATTCTTCTTAGGCTCCAAGTCATGCATCTAGTCTTTACCCCTTCAGCTGCTATTGGGAAATGAGCTCCATTCAGCTGTGAGAGAGAGAAGGCAGAGTGTATTTTAGACTACTCAGAGTAATTTCCCTTGATACATCCCAGTTCTCTAATAAAATCTTCCACTCTTGCAAGTTCAGCCCATTGTTTCTTGCTCCATTGTAATGCCAAGGCCTGTAGTAGGGTTACGTTGGAGGCAGAGGAGCTAATTATCCACAAAGGCTGGAATTGGGAAGGAGAAGAATCAAATAGTCTGCCCTAAATATCTCTCCTCACAGGAGAGCTCAAGGTCACTCTCAAATTGCAAATGCCTGCAGCTTGCCAAGCAGAATTCAGACAGCTGGTAGGTCAGTACCTCCTCAAACTGTCAGCATGATCCTGGTGCTCACGGCTGCCTTCCTCTTCTGTTCTCCACAGGCATTACCTCTGCCACACTCACCAACCCTATCTGGCTGGTGAAAACCAGGATGCAGCTGGAAGCCAGGTAAGGCAGCAGCAACGCAGAGCCACTGGTTTGGGGGTGGGATGCCTAGAGGTCTGACTTGACATTGGAATACAGGTCTTGGGCGGGGGGGGCATCCTGGGGAAGAGTCGTACAGTCGTGTTCCTGACCCTCCCTGTTCCTCACAGGGCGAAGGGGGAGCTGGCCAGCAATGCTCTGCAGTGTGCCACGCACGTGTACCGCACCGAAGGCCTCCGTGGCTTCTACCGTGGCATCACCGCCTCCTATGCTGGCGTCTCAGAGACCATCATCCATTTTGTCATCTATGAGGCCCTGAAGCAGCAGCTGAGAAGCAGCCACCTCTCCCTTTCCCCCCCTCTCATGCTCTCACCAAACAGCCCCGACGTCCTGGGCCTCATGGGAGCTGCAGCCGTCTCCAAAGCGTGTGCTTCGTGCATTGCATATCCCCACGGTGAGTTGGGGCAGCTCTCCTCGCCCCGCTCCCCTTCCTGTGGCACCTGCTGTGCCTGGAGCATCCCCCTGCTCACCTCCTTTCCCTTTCTGTCCCTCCAGAGGTGGTTCGGACGCGGCTGCGAGAAGAAGGCTCCCGGTACCGCTCCTTTGTACAGACTCTGCAGCTCGTGGCCCACGAGGAGGGGCCCTTGGCTTTATACAGGGGGCTCCTGGCTCACTTGATCCGCCAGATCCCAAACACTGCTATCATGATGGCAACCTACGAGCTCATCATACACCTGGCCTCCTCTGCCTTGTGAGCCTGCTGCAGCACCTGCCCGAAGCTGCCTCAGAGACACGGGGCCTCGTGTGCTCTGAGAGGTGGTGCTTGTGATCACGTGCCACAACATGGCGTTCTCACAACAGAAGGCTGTTTGTGCAGTGTGGCCTTTCTTCTTTCTGGAGACTTGAATGATTCCAGTGCTTCAAGATTTCAGGGCTCTACTTTGATAATCCCCACTGTGAGCTCCCGGTGGGAAACAAGGGCGTGGAACTCACTAGGAGACAAGGGAGAAAGTGCAGAAGTACCTTAGCCTCAGCATGTTCCCTTCCTTCATACCTTTCATGCCTTCAGAGGGCTTCTTCCACTCTCACTTACTGCACTACCTTCTTGCCCCTAAGGATGATTTCTCAACCTTGGCTGCCAGCAAAGTGGAAGTGTTTAAAAAACATGTGGATGTGGTGCTGGGGGACATGGTTTAGGGACCCTGGCAACGTAGGGTTAAGGGTTGGACTTAATGGTCTTAAAGGTCTCTTCCAACCAAGTGATCCTATGATTCTGAATCTCCTGTGGCAGAAGATCCTTTGGATCCTTCATGTGTTGCAGCCGTTGCCCTGAGACCTGTCAGGCAGCTGACAGCCTCTTTCTGTCTTCCAGAACCTGAACAATCAGGCCCAGTAGCTGAAGGGAAGAAGCACTATCCTAGCAACTCATGCTACTGGGTTTATAACCATGCTTTGCCAGCATCTGGTTTGTTTCCTTCCCTCCCTTCCCGACAGGAGAGTAGGACACCTTCACTCAGGAGTACTGGGTCTGTTCTACTACAAGCTGGAACACCCTGCTTGTGAACAATACACTTGGTTTTGTGTGGGCTTCTTTGGTTTGTTTTTTTTTATACTGGTAAAGAAAGGGGATCAGGTGAAAAGATAAAGCTGAGGATTTGGCCCAAGTGTATGGAAAGAGGCCTATTATTTTTAATGGAATCAAGAACTCAGTTATGCTGGGATGCCTTCTGTTCCTCTTCCTAGTCCCATGTCCTAGAGAAGGCTACGTCGTGTTTAGAGAGTATTTTGACACTCAGAAAGGCAGGGTCGGGGTCAAAGGTGATGTATTTTTCTTGTTCCAACACATACACTAAAAAAATGTGACCCTCCCCTGAGATATGGCAGTAATTTCAGTAAATACATGTTCTGGACAGTCTCCAGACTCACATTAGAGGTTGTACTGACTGTTTCTTCGCCTGCTTGTAGTGATAAACTGCAGAAGACCTGAACATGTTCTTTTAAATCCATTTATTTTAAAATCCACTTTGTTTCCTCACCCTCCTTACCTTCATTCCTTTAGTTTAGGAGTATCAACAGTTTTACGGAGTGACACAAGCTGCAGTGGGTTTGTTGATTGGTTTTGGGGTTTTTTTTGCATGAAACGAGAATAAACCTCAAACAACAACATTGAAAAAATATACAGTATATATATATATAATATCTGAGGAGGTGTTGTGAGAGACCCCACTCTGAGCTCTTGGGCTGACTCCTCCTTCCCAATTGCTGTTCCTCCAAGCCCCATCTTCCTCAGAGTAGTTTGAGCTGTGCCACTGTCAAGGGCAAGTGCCCTGACATGGCTCTAGAGAGCCAGGTGGGGGGTTCAAGAGTGTGGGGCATGTCCACAAGGAGAATGGTAGAAGATGAACATGAGAGGCAGAAATGACTAAAGAAGGAGCACATGTGTACACGGTGGGTGAAGAAAGAAGCTAGAAGACAGCTCCTCCTTCCAGACATGTTTTGGGGGGATCCAGGGGCATGTTAAAGCTCCTAGTAGCGGTGAGAACCCTCGCTTCTGCTGATGCTTGGTTGGTCCCCCCTGTCGCTGCTGTCCGGGGAGTCGGGTGTCTCCGAGTCACTGCTGTCATCTTCATCCTCCACCCCTTCACTGGCCCTGCCCTTGCTGCTTTCTGCTGCCCTCTCCTGACGGCTCTGGTAGGACTGCAAAGGTGAGACACAGGATAAGGGGAAAGATCAGGCAAGCCGCCTGCCCCCCCCCAGCCCCTGCCCCTGCCCCTGCTGCTCCTCACCTCCATGGGGTTGACTATGATGGTGAGGGCCGAGTCATCCCAGAACATGTTGCTCTCTTTGCCTCCAGCGCTTGTGTGCCCCCCTTCAGCAGCCCCAGGGACCTCCTGGCCTACCTCCCGCCGGTGCAGGGAGTGGATGCGCAGGATGCCAAGGATGACCATGAGTGCCAGGAAGCCTACACACACCACAATGATGACAGTGGCAGCACTGGGGACCACTTTGGAGAAAGAAAAAGGAAAGGTGTGGTTAGAGTCTGTCACAGAAACATGCATTTCCAACCTGACCTGCAGGAATGGCTTTCTGGGCAGAGCTTGGGTTCTTGGTTTAGACAGGAACACACGCTGGTTTTTGCTCCCCTGGACACAGGCAGCTCCTGCCTTCAGCTTCCTGCTGTATTTTCACTTGATGCCTACACGGTTTTCCAGGATGTCTAGGTCCAGGTGTCCTCTGATGTTGGCCCAGCCTTTAGACTCTGCACACCTTTATCTGCAGAAGTCATCAGAGTATATTGCACAGCAGCCATTTATATGCCCCTCTTGGGCGTGAGAAATGCGTGCCAGGGAGATCCTCTAAGGACACAAGGATGATTTTCAGAGAGTGTGATTTCAGTGCAAGTAGCAGAGAATGAAAGCAGGGAGCCTAAAGAAGACTGCTTTGCACATGGGGCAAAGGTGAGGTCTGTGGTGACCTTAGTGTCATAGTCAAAGCCTGGCTTGTTCACAGGAGAAAACCTGACATTCATTTAAGACCCTTAGCCCAAGTCCCACCCCTTTGTTCTACAGGCTTGTAGCTCAAGCCTTGACTCCCCAGATAACCCTCTTCCTGCAAAATCTATCCAGCCTCTCCATGGATTTGTTCTGGGTGGTTCTATTGCAGCAGGGAGAGCTTTGCTGCTGAGACAGGATAGAGCTGGGGAAGGGAGTGGCAAAGGCTGGGTTTTGGTGCCTGTTCTCCCTAGGTGGTCCCAGGAGTGGCTCAGTGCCACCTCCAGTGGCAAAGGCCGGGTTTTGGTGTGTGTTGTCCCTAGATGGTCCCTGGAGTGGCTCAGTGCCACCTCCAGCACTGGACCGGCTTGGGATCAGTTGCTGCAGGACGTTGCACCAAAGGTGCTTCCCAGGTTTCCTACACCAGGGGACCAAAACCAATGCAGGGTCCTCTCCAACAGCACTAGAGGTGTCACAGCCTAGGACCAGCCCATTGGACTGCAGTCATGCATGTGGCACAGGGCTGCCACCACAAACCAACAAATCTCATCTCTAGTTTTATCGTTCAAGCTTCTCTCTCTGTTTTAGAGGCAAGAATCCTCATCTTGTCTGTGTGGTGCTGCCTCTCCTATGTTTTTCTGCCTTGCTGACCAGAACCTAGTCCCATCTCGTTTTTTTAGAGCAGTGACAGTCTTGATTCTTTTGTTCCCCTCCTGCTGTTGAAGCTTCTTTCTGAAATGACATTACCCAAGCCCACATAGTGCCTTGGCAAGGTGCATGAATAAAATCGTGACAGCTTATAGTTGTTCTTTTTAGACCTCCTCAGGTGCAGATTTCAGCCTGTTTCTACATCAAGAAAACTACACACTGAAAGAGGATTGTTGCACCAAGCTCTGAATCACAGTTTGACACAGACTGCAGTCCTTGCTGATGATGAGTGGGACAGGACAGTGTAATAAGAACATGGGTATAGGGAGACTGAAAGGAATCCTCCGATCTAGCTTCTAGCAGGGCATCAGGAAATCAGCATCCAGACCTAAGGGAATAAATCCAAAATACAGTGTTACATACTTGGCTTGTTATGGGTGCTTGCCAAACTGTGCCCAGACAGCTCTGGTGGTAGATGATGGCCTCGGTGCAGGAACTGCTGGGAACCCAGAATGTGGTTAGGATGGGCAGCTCTGTTCATGTTGTGGAGGACATTCACCTGCAGAAAGGCCAGAGGGGAGACAGACTCAGCCCTACATTCATGGCACGTCCTACATTGGGTGCATTCTCACCCCCAGTGTCCTCTCTGTACGTGCACAAGCACCTCCATGTGCAGGTGTCTGTTTTGTACCTCAACTGTGAACTCATTGCTGGAGTAACGTCCATTCATCTCTGTGCAGGACAAGTGGAACTTCCTCTCATACAGAGCAGCTCCGTGGTTGATGTGGTAGGAGACCTGACGTAGTATTTCCTCATAAACTGCAATGCTTTCCACACCTGGGGCAAGGAGAGAGAATGGGGGTGGGGGTGAGGAAACTCCTGCTTCAGTCATCTGGCGTTGTGCTGCAGCAGCTGGGAGCTACAGAGGAATCCCAGGCAATGCTGTGTTCATTAGTTTTAGGAAGGGAGCAGAGATGGAGCTGGCTGCAAAGGACCTGATGAAATCTCTGCTTGCATTGCTAAAACAAGTGGAAGGGAAGGAAGGAGTGAGAGCAACAGCCCTTTTGAGTTCTGCAGAGTACAACAGTGACCTGTGGGATGTGCTGTCCCACAGTGACAACACACAAAAGGCTGCTGGAATCTAAGAATACCAAACCCCAAGGAGCAAGTGGGGAGCAGTGAGTGATACAAGCTCAGACACCATGCCCTGGTACTGTGTGCTGGAGGAGAAACCAGGAGCCACCTCCCCAAGGAAAAGGCCTGAGACTTCCAAAAGCCAGGAGCTGAATAAATGGTTACATCTCACAGTCTCACAAGCACAACCAGCACATCTCTAACACGGGTAAGTTCTTCTCCCAGCAGAGAAGATGCAGTGAAAGAGGCATAACTGGAAAGCTGTGGCCAAGAAGAGACCATACCTGTGATGGTGAGGTAGGCAGAGGTGTTCACAAGCTCCAGGCCTCGCTGCTGCAGCAGTGCCCCATCCAGGATCAGATACTCCCTCTCTGGGTCCAAGTCATCTCCCACCAATGAGATCTCACAGCCATCCAAGTTGTGCACAATCTCATCTGACATTCGTGTGTCTGTCACTGAGATTCAAGTGGAAAGAAGACAGGCCCAGAAAGGCCATCAGTGAAGGCAACAGTTACTCAGAGTAATACCCACTTTCTCACATCATACATCATGACTTCTCTTCCCCTGGATAGCACTTTGAGTAAAACCACTGTCAGTCTAATTACTTGTTGGAGGAGTTCTCCTGGTTCTAATGACATTATCTATGCACATTAAAAAGTCACTTTATTTTGGAATGACACACTGTTACTGGGGTGCTTCCTGGTAGCACATTTTGGTTCTAAGGACATTGTTGACAGTGACAATATGCAGAGTAGGAACAACTTTATCACACATTCCCAGACCCTGAGTGCTTCTGAAAGCTTTCCCTGGTCTCACGACTGCTGGTTGCCATGGTTGAGATCTTATCTTGTCTAAAATAGCAAGCACACTGAATGACTAACTGCTTTCAGCAGGGCTGAGACCAACGTGATCTATGTCAAGAAACTCATTGCTGTATGAGCAAAGGCAAAGCTGGTAAAACAGAAAACTGAGCAAAATATCCCATTAACCAGAAGAAATACAAAAGAAGCAAAAGGACACACAGAGGATACGAGTGCAGAGAAAGAATCTGATGATGATGGAGAGAAACTAAGGGACAAGATATTATAGGGTGTGAGGAAACTGAGGAATTCACAGGAGTAAGTGATGGAGGAAGAGATGGGAGGGGGCAAGAAATAAGGAAAGCAGGAGAAAAGGAAGCAGGAGGAGACTGAGTGCAGGAGTGGTGAGGGTGACAGGCAGGGCATCCACTGCTGGATTCAATAAAGGAAAATGTAGGTGAAGTGTAAAAGGGATTATTAATGAGCAGCCTGGGAAAAGAAAGGAGAGTGAAGCAAAGATAGAAAAAAATACAGGGAGGAGCAGAAAGGGATAAGAAAGGATTAGCCTACATATTGACAGAAAATGTGCCTTGCTTCTGTATTTGTAAACTTGCTGCTATTTCAGATGTCATGAGGGGCTCTACTTCCTTTGCAGAACAGCACCTCTTGTAGGGCTTTCCAGTTTGTCTCTTACACCTTGCCCTGTGCTCCACTCACCAGTACTATGCCAATTCTCATCCTTCTTGGCCTCCACCTGGTGAGAAATAGAGCAGGTGATCTGGAGGTTTGGGTACAGGGGGACCCCATCTGGAGCCTCAAAGTCTGATGCAGGATGAGCAAAGTGGGCATCGCCAATCAGCAGGATCTGAGGGGCATCAGGTTGTAGCACCACAACATAACCTTCCACATCAGGAATGGAGACACAGGACTCTTCACTGAAACACCTGAAGGAGAGCAGCAGAGAACATCAGTCAGCCCAAGCTTCCAGCAACAACACTGTAAAAGAGCACCTCCCACCCATTGCTGACAATGAAGGGAATATCCTTTTTCTTTTAGTCTTCCTAAAGCTTCCTTATAGCCTGCTGTGCAAGACAGAGAGGTGTGGTAGGAATGACATCATTGGGTTTCAGGTGACATCCACACACCACAGAGAAAATTTAAGTCAGCCCACATGCCTGGAACACCAGGAGTGAAGATAGAAAGCTCTGCTACCTGCATAGCTCCCCAGACCAAATATTGCATCATCAATGCACACGGATTAACACAGAATGTCAGGGGTTGGAAGTGACCTAGAAGATCATCTAGTCCAACCCCCCTGCCAGAGCAGGGGCACCTAGACCAAGTCACCCAGGAACAGATCCAGGTGGGTCTTAAGTGCCTCCAGAGCTGGAGACTCCACAGCCTTCCTGGGCAGCCCATTCCAGAGCTCTGTCACCCTCACTGAGAAAAATTTAGGATACAAGATACTTTAATTTCTTTTCAGGAAGACATTTCCCCATTCTTAGACCATCCATCGGGATGAAAACACAAGGCACAGTGTCAAAGGAGAAACAACCCTCTTGCTGAACTTAGCCAGAGGTGCTGCTTTGTCCACTCACTTAACAGAGGTGGTGAGTCTCAGCGGCCGGACGCCAGGGGTGGCGAAGCGCAGGGAGTTCATGTAAGCCACGTGCTGGATTGCATGGTTGAAGGTCTCCACATCATCCCCCTCCAGGGTGAGCAGGGACTGAGAGGGGTTCACATGAACCTAGAGATGGACGAGAAGAAAATACTCAGCGTTCCTCAGCGAACGCCAAGAGCCTGGGCTAAAAGAGACACAGAGGAGAGAAGCGGGGAGTTGTCTGTGGTGGGGGGAGCAAGCAAAGTCCCAGGAAGCAAGGCTGGGGAGGTGAGTGGAGGAGACACATGCAAGCTGGGCACATGGGCATACCTTCATCCCTTTGCCCAGACTGTCGAAGTCACTGTAATCAAGCCCCTCCCGGCAGGCATACAGGCATTCAATAACCTCCCGGCTCTCCAAGCTACCAGGCCGTATAGTGAAGCCAGCCAAGTAACCATGGAAGTAGTGGTGTATTGACAGAGGATCTCCTGAGGGAAACATGGCAGGTGGAGGGTGTGAGAGACATGGCAAGGAGGAGAGGGGAAGAAAAAAAAAACCAACAAAAGCGACAGTGGGACGCACGGGTATTAAGGGAGGTAAGGAGAGACAGAGGGGTGCACTGGGATGGGAAATCCAAGACAACAAAAGCAACAGTGGGAGGGACATCAAGGGAGGCACAGGACGTTGACAAGCAAAGACAAGAAGATGGGGGATGCTGAAGTAAGGAGATGAGTATTTTTTTAATGTCAATTCCATATGGTGGAAAGTGAGAAAAACAGACCAACAGAAAGATGAGGGCAGTGAATGGTGGGTAGCATAGAGAAGTTTCTGCCAAACTGCTGAATGCCAGATGGAAACAATTTTTTTTGGTCCACTTTTCACTCTACTTCCTGTGAGGGCTTTGAAAAAAAACCTACATGTTCCATAGATAGGGATGAGGTGACATCTCCTGATGTCTCTAATGGCTACTGCATTCTTCAGAGACCAACTGTAATGATCAGGCATGAGGACTCTTTCTCTGTATGAAAAGCACACTCCACCTCTCAAAGAAGGCTGTCGTCCTCCTGTCAGCCTTGTCATGCTTCACAGATATCAAGAGTATCAAGGATCAATCTGACAGATAAGGATTTTCCTCCCAAGATGGTGGGAGGTGGCAGGACAGGATAAGCTGTATGAGGAAGGCATCGTGCAAGAAGTGATAGTCATGCATGGTGAAGAGGGGAAGAGAACCATCTTCTTTCTTTTTCCTACCTTGGACAGCATCAGTGGAGTTCTCATTTCCTTTGATTTTCTCCTCTGCAAAAGAAGAACGCTCAGACAAGCAATAAGGTATTGGAAGAGGGTAGTTACAGGGTCAAGCAAGTATCTGTACAAGTGCCAGTATCAGCCAGTTCAAGAGCACAGCTCTGGAGTCGTGTGCCAAACAGTGCACCCATCAACCCCAGAGACAGCAAAGCACAGATGAAAGGGGGCAGAGCCCCTCTCATCAAGGGGATGGTGAGACTGTAGGATGAATAGCTTATACAAAGGAGAAAGTATAAGTTTCAGTTTCTAATTTTTTTTAATTTCTTTTTTCTTTCTTTCTTTCTTAAATTTCTTTTTTCTTTCTTTCTTTCTTAAATTTCTTTTTTCTTTCTTTCTTTCTTAAATTTCTTTTTTCTTTCTTTCTTTCTTAAATTTCTTTTTTCTTTCTTTCTTTCTTAAATTTCTTTTTTCTTTCTTTCTTTCTTAAATTTCTTTTTTCTTTCTTTCTTTCTTAAATTTCTTTTTTCTTTCTTTCTTTCTTAAATTTCTTTTTTCTTTCTTTCTTTCTTAAATTTCTTTTTTCTTTCTTTCTTTCTTAAATTTCTTTTTTCTTTCTTTCTTTCTTAAATTTCTTTTTTCTTTCTTTCTTTCTTAAATTTCTTTTTTCTTTCTTTCTTTCTTAAATTTCTTTTTTCTTTCTTTCTTTCTTAAATTTCTTTTTTCTTTCTTTCTTTCTTAAATTTCTTTTTTCTTTCTTTCTTTCTTAAATTTCTTTTTTCTTTCTTTCTTTCTTAAATTTCTTTTTTCTTTCTTTCTTTCTTAAATTTCTTTTTTCTTTCTTTCTTTCTTAAATTTCTTTTTTCTTTCTTTCTTTCTTAAATTTCTTTTTTCTTTCTTTCTTTCTTAAATTTCTTTTTTCTTTCTTTCTTTCTTAAATTTCTTTTTTCTTTCTTTCTTTCTTAAATTTCTTTTTTCTTTCTTTCTTTCTTAAATTTCTTTTTTCTTTCTTTCTTTCTTAAATTTCTTTTTTCTTTCTTTCTTTCTTAAATTTCTTTTTTCTTTCTTTCTTTCTTAAATTTCTTTTTTCTTTCTTTCTTTCTTAAATTTCTTTTTTCTTTCTTTCTTTCTTAAATTTCTTTTTTCNCCTTTCCTTTCCTTTCCTTTCCTTTCTTCTCCTTTCCCAGTGATACCTATTTTGGGAATTAACTGAGTCCCATGTATGGACCATGGTCCTATACATGTTCACAACGAGACAAAGTCTCAACATCCCATTGAAACTCAGATGGTTGCAGGAGGGTGTCCTAAGCTGATTATTATTTGTTGGTTGCAAAAGGCCAATTGAGAGCACAGAGCTGTGGGAAGATCCCTGACCTGGAGGAAGCAATATTCCAGTGAAGATTTGATCTTGCTAGAAATTTCTGCTGGAGTGAAGGCAAGCATCAGAAAAACTCTTTTAGTTATGTCCTGCCTCAGTCTTGCCTCAGCTTTACATCTCCACAGAAGAGGTTTAAATCTGGCAGTGGCTTAACTATGTTCCTATCCTGATCTTTGTCCTCCAACCCAGCTCCTCTACAGAATGATATGTAACTTTTTCACATAGTCCCTGAAGACACAGAAATCCCCATCAATACAATCAGCAGCACAGATCATATTGCCTGTTCACTGGTGAAAATCTATGACGGAAGCACCAAAACCTGAATGAGGTACAGAGTTTCAGCTCTCCTCGGCCTGAAAGCTGCTTATCCACTGCATGTTCTGCTGCTGTTGACCATGAAACTGCCAGTGACACTTATTTCTGAGGTGACCTACTGGCTTAGTCCATAAGGAAAGAAGGAGACACATTGTCTTTGGTACAAGCAACACGGCTGCATGGTGTGTGGTTGGCATAGCATTGGGAGCTACTTTTTCACCTCTTCTGGCTCTCCCTCCACTTCCTTGTTTTCCACGTGGGAAAAGCATGGTTCAGGAAGCAGGTACTCACCAGTCCAGCAGGCTCCAATCATGAGGGAGGGCTCCTGCCGTGGGGGGTGAATGAGGCCGTTGTCATGGATGAGGGCAGGGTCATAAGAGACACCATCCACATAGAGCATGACAGTGGGGAACTCCAGGTTGAGAGCATAATGGTGCCATTCATCATCACAGACCTATGGCAGACAGCCAGAGGAAGGGATCAGCCGAGGACAGAAGGAGGAGGGACATGGGGAAGAAGCAAACTCATCCTCACCTGCTCAAGCTTCCAGAGGAATTTCACAGGCCTTGCACTTTCCAGCAATGGCCAGTAGAGGAAAGCAATCCGGCAGCCGTGCACAGCTAGAGAGTAATGGGAGTAGCCATCCTCTGCCAGGGATAAGGACAGGGAGTTAGCACAGAATCACAGAGTGTTAGGGGTTGGGAGGGACCTAGAAGATCATCTAGTCCAATCCCCCTGCCAGAGCAGGATCACCCAGACCAAGTCACCCAGGAACAGATCCAGGTGGGGCTGGAATGTCTCCAGAGCAGGAGACTCCACAACCTCCCTGGGCAGCCCCTGACAGGCTCTGCCACCCTCACTGGGAAAAAGTTTTTCCTTGTGTTTCCCCTCAACCTCTTGTGCTCCAACTGACTCCCATTGCCTCTTGTCCTGTCACTGGATGACACTGAGCAGAGTCTGGCTCCATCCTCCCTACACTGCCCTGAACATATTGATAGACACTGATGAGCTCCCCCCTCAGTCTCCTCCAGGCTAAAGAGCCCCAGCTCTCTCAGCCTCTCCTCAGCAGGGAGATGCTCCACTCCCTTCAGCATCTTGCTGCCCTGCCATGGACTCTCTCCAGTAATTCTCTGTCTTTCTTGAACTGAGGTGCCCAAAACTGGACACAGGATTCCAGGTGGGGCCTCACCAGTGCTGAGTAGAGGGGTTACGTATCACACCCCAGAGCAGTCTCACCAGCCAGGGCCCAGAAACACACTCTAGCCTGCACAACTGGCACTCAGCACCGTGTGCTCACAGCAGGCTTGGCTGCTCCCACATACAGGGACGCCCAGAGATGCTGTGTTCCTAAGGAGGCACCCCTGCTCAGGTGACTCCCCCTGCAAGGACAGATTTCCCCCTGAAAGACAGGACCCCCCAGGAACATGTCTCACCACTCTGCACCGTGCTGCAGATCACAGTCTCCTCTTCCCGCCGGCCTCTGCTGGGCACCACAGCATGTTTCATCCAGACAGACAGGGTGAAGTGGTCACTCAGCCCCTGGTGGGCATTTGGCCCACTCACCACAGGCACCTGTGCAGCCTGGCTGCCATTGAACCAGTAGATAAGGCTGCTGTCCTGGCTGTAATGCACCGAGAGCCCTGCTGTCCAGTTGGCTGTGGGGCTGGGCACGGGCAGCAGGTCAACCTCTCCTGAGGCAGCACCTACCAAGAAAGGAACAAGTCAGGATGTTAGCATGGGAGAATAAGAGGCCTAAAAAACTGGGGAACAGATGAAGAAAGTGCTAAAGGGCTTGCTATAAAGTCCCAGACCACAGGGAGAAGAGGAGATGCCTTCTCCTATCTGGAGCAGGATGGTAGCTTTTACACCTGGATTTAGGAAAATCCCACAGGCTCTTTGTAAGGAGACAATGCACAGAAACCTCTGGCTTCCCAGCAAGGAAAGCACAGGGAGCCCCTTGTAAATATGGGTGAGGTGCTTAGAACCACAGAATCATAGAATGTTTAGGGCTGGTAGGGACCTCCTAAGGTCATCTAGTGCAGCCCCCCTGCAGGGAGCAGGGACACCCTCAACTAGACCAGGCTGCTCAGAGCCTTGTCATAGAATC
This sequence comes from Ceyx cyanopectus, assembly GCA_013401355.1. Classification (NCBI taxonomy): domain Eukaryota; kingdom Metazoa; phylum Chordata; class Aves; order Coraciiformes; family Alcedinidae; genus Ceyx; species Ceyx cyanopectus. The sequence continues at coordinate 7,550 of VYZU01065007.1, read as the reverse complement.
ATAGAATGGCCTAGGCTAGAAGGGACCTTAGAGATCATCTAGTCCAACCTCCCTGTCATGGGCAGGGAAGCTTCTCAACTCAATCATGCTAGTCATGCTACTTGTCCTTAAATGCCTTGAATACCAACCTCACCTTGAATGTCTTCAGGGATGAGGCCTCAACCACCTCCCTGGAGAGCCTGTGCCACTGATCCATCACCCTCAAGGGCAGGAACTTCTTCCTGAGATCCAGTCTAAATCTCCTCTAATTTAAACCCATTACCCCTCGTCCTTTCACTGCAGGCCCTTGGAAACAGCCCCTCTCCAGCCTTCCTGGAGCCCCTTCAGGCACTGGAAGGTGGCTATAAGATCTCCCCAGAGCCTTCTCCAGGCTGAACAACCTCAGCTCCTTCAGCCTGTCCTCGTAGCAAAGCCTGTCCTCGTCCTTACTTCCCCACCTAGCAGCATGCAAGCTAGGTGTCCTCCCAGCCCCCCTGACCACAGCAGCCATGAGGAACATGCCCCCCAGCATCTCTACTGTGTAAGGCAGTAGGAAGCCCTCCAAGGAAAGGGGCAGGGTGCTGTGCCACAGCTGCCCTTGGCCCAGGAAAGCATCAATTCACCGCAGAGCTTGCGCAGCGACTTCTCGGAGTAGTTATCTCGGTCACAGCCCTTAGCCACATGGTTTGTCTGCAGCTGCACAGTAGCCTGGATGTTCCACAGGGGTTCATCACAAGTCTCCAAATGAATGCTGGGAAAGAGGGCGAGGCCACCAGCCCCCGGGGTGTACTCAATCCTCTTGTTCCAGCCTAACAGAGAGCAGAGAAAGAGAGGGGTTAGGTCCTGCCATGGACCCAAGGCCGGAGTATTTGTCACACGCACGTGGTGTCTATGGGCTAGCCTGTAAACAGAGATTTTTGTCCCTTTCCATGTTGGAAAAACAACTTGATGCACATAGCATCAGTGCAAGGGAAGATTCCCTGGAAGCAGAGTCCAAATTCTCATCTTCTACACCTAGTACCAGCGTAGCATCACTCCTTGTATTGTTAGCCTCTCTTATCAAGCAGAACAGATACTTATCTGTGTGGATTACCCCTTAATTCTACTAAGTTGAACCTGTAGGAATACACCACCTCTGGAAAAGCCAAGCATCCCTCAAAACAATGTATGTTGAATACATTCCACGAGCCTCATGAAATACGTTGTAGTTCACAGTAATCCAAACAATGATTTTCCAATTGCTTTTTGGTGGCTTTGCAACAGAGTTAGATGTCTTAGATAGGACTGATGGGTTGGTGCCAGAACTGAACCATATATATGGCCATACAAATTTATACGTGTACATACAAATATTTGCAAGAGCAGGACTGAAGCAAAAAGCAAGAGGAAGCCATAGCTGTGTCTGGAGGTTTCATACCCTGCCAGCTGGGCTTGCAGGTGGGTTTCACCTGGATTTCTACTTCAGCATCATCAGAAGCTCGCTTCTTTCCACAGTCATAGGCTGTCACTGTGAATTTGTAGAGATGGTCTCCACTGTACTGCAGCTTCTCCGTGTTCTCAATGTTCCCTGATTAGCAAAACAAAGGGATTAAGGGAGAGTAAAGACAGTCTCCTCGAGGCTGTTCCTTCTAGAAATCACGTATTTTTGATCAGCTACAAAGACAGCCAAAAAGGGGTTGAGTCCCTTCACCCAGTGCCACTCTATAACAAGCTATTGCATGCCACAGAACAGCTGCAACAGTTGATGAACCAGCAGCGTTAGAAAATTCATATAGCACACCCTCACCAGCAAATAAGACTGGCAGGGAGAGAGAGAGCAAAGCAGGAAAGTGGAGTGATATGCTCCTGGGCAGGCGTGCAGATTTCTTACCATCGTTGTCGATCAGGAAGGGGATGTTGGGGGTCAGGATCTCATAGTAGCAGATCTGGCTGTACTGTGGTGAGCAGTCTCCATCGATGGCCTCCACGCGCAGGATGCGGTCGTACAGCTTCCCCTCAGTCACTGCAACACGGTACAGCTTCTCCACAAAGACAGGAGCAAACTCGTTCACGTCGTTCACTCGAACGTGCACTGTGGCCCTGATGCAGAAAAAGATCAATAAGAACTAATAATCTAATTAGGAGCCACATAACCACCTACATTTCAGTGTGAGTCTCTCCCCCCGAAGCGCAGCACTCTGATTTCCAGCTGTCAGAAGCGAGGACAGGGAAAAGAGACCTTGATTTCAATGCAGCAATGCTGGCACAACAGGCACTTGGACAATAGTTTCCCATCCCAGAGAACAAGCAAAAGGAAGGATCATAGAATCATAGAATCATAGAATCATAGAATCATAGATATTAGGGGTTGGAGCTAGAAGATCATCTAGTCCAACCCCCCCTGCCAGAGCAGGGGCACCTAGACCAAGTCACTCAGGAACAGATCCAGGCGGGTCTTAAGTGTCTCCAGAGCAGGAGACTCCACAACCCCCCTGGGCAGCCTGTTCCAGAGCTCTGGCACCATCACTGAGAAAAAGTTCTTTCTTGTGTTGACCCTAAACCTCCCATGCTCCAACTTGCACCCACTGCCTCTCGTCCTGTCATTGGATGACATTGAGAAAAGTCTGGCTCCATCCTCTCTACACTCATCCTTAACATATATATGGATAACACCATCTGGACCTCCTGCCTATATGCTGACACAAAACAGCAACACCACCCTTAGCTACTACTGTCAAGCAGTGCTCATTTCTAGTGTGTTCACTCGTGCAACTCGGCCAGTAAACATTTCTCTTTTGGTCTTATGAACGTGTTAAGAGTATCAAGGCTAGAGAAAATACTTCTGGCTAAAGGAAGCACTCCCACGGCAATTTATTTTCCTTTGCACTCCTGCAACAGATGGTGGTTTGTAACTTGCAGCAATCACCACACGGACTCACTTGTGTGATTTCTTGGTATTTGCTCCATCAGGTCCCTCTCCACAGTCATAAGCCTGGATGGTGAACGTGTGCTCCTTATGTGCTTCACAATCCACTGGTTCCTTGGCCCGGATCAGCCCCTCGCCCGTAGCTTTGTCCAGGATCACAGCTTCAAAAGGTACCCCCGCCCCGTGGATCCTGAAGCCACAGATTTCACCTGGTGCCCACAAAGGCAGAGAGAAAGGTGAAAAAAAAATAAATAAAAGACTGAGGACAGTGCATTATGCCCCCTGGCTTCCCTCTCCCATGTTTTCTTCCTTTCTAAATCACACTCTCTCCCTCATTATCACCTCTCATTTCCAGTGGTTTTTGGTAACCCTCACATCTCTCGGAGACATGAATGGTGCAGATTGCCCTCTGCTGGAGACCAGGCCCGCAGCAAGGAGTCTCGGGCAGCATCAAGATTAGAGACTGCAAGCTACATTTATTAGTGATACACAGCCACAGGAGTGAGGGAGCACCTGATTTCTCCTCTGCATCCCTCGAGGAGGCAAAACAGGCCGATGTTCTGCAGATGGACAGCCAAAGCATGAAGATCCATGACATACCATCCACCCACGCACGCAGGGTGTGCATGGAACTGCAAACAGGGTCACCTAAATCCTGAAGTTTGTCTCACAGGGACCACTTTTCCTCTCCCCAAACCGAGGGAGGATGAGTGAGGAAGCCCCTGGCACGGCTGTCCTGGTTTGGGTGAAAACCAAGCAAATTCTGTTCAGTGATTTTACTTTTCAGCTTAAGTTTCTAACTAACTGCACTTTCTAGAGTTAGCAGCATGTTTTGCAGACAGAGTCTGCTTCTAACAGTGATAACACCTCATGTTTACAGTTACTGCCAGGGATGGAATGCAAAACCAAGGCCATGGCTAGAGTTTGTGTGTTGCACTGGGGGGTGCAGAAAGTGAAAGACCACACCTGCGGGGAGGAGCGGACAGGACAGGTGACCCCAAACTGACCAACGAGGTATTCCATCCCATACACGTCATATCCAGTATATAAGCTCGGGGGTCCGGAAGTTTTGCCCCTTCTTCTTCGGGAGTCCTTCTCTTTTTGGCCCTTTTTGCCCTTATTGCCCTTCGCTCGCCCTTTTGGTCCCTTCTTCGCCCTGTTCCGGCCCTTCTCGTCCCTCTTCGCTTCCGGTCTACCCCTTTGGCTTTGGCTCTTCTCTTCGCTCCGAGACCCGGTGCCAGAGTCCAGCTCCTCCACAGCGTCCGTGAGGGTGACGTAATTACCATCGGGGGGGAGGTTGGGTTCGGTACTGGCTTTGTACATATTTGTATATACTTCATTTTCATTTTTTTTAATTAAATTGTTTTAGTTCCTTTTTCTAATCACTAAGTCTCTCTCCCTTATTCCTTTTCTCTCCCCTTTGGGGAGGGAGGAGGGTTAAAAGAGAGCGGTCTGTTATCGGTCTGGGGGTTGCCCTGACTCCAAACCGCGACACACGGCCTAAGCAAGCACCAGGAATATAACCCTCTAAAAGCCCCACCTGAAGCTTCAGGGGTTTGTGGGAAGGGATGGAGCACTGTCAACATAATAGGTGCTTCTACCAGCTTCCTCCAGTGCTCCCAGACACAGAGCTGCACATGGAGTCTTTGGGAACAGCAGAGCTGCGTCAAAAAGGAGCTGGCTCCACCCCCAGTTTCTCTCCCTGAGGGAAACAGCTCACAGCATCCTAAATCAAGCTGGGCCCAAATGGCTGGAACAAGGTTGGGAGGTGCTCATTTGCTAGAAAGAGCCAGAATGCCACACAGGTCACCTTGTGTCTGCCTCCCACCCTTCCCAGAGCTGCCACCCACCCACCTGCATAGCGCAGCGGAGCGTCTTTGTCCAGGGCAAACAGGGGTGGGTTCAGCAGCACCGTGTTGTCATTTTCCATGATGATGCCCTGATACTCAGCTTCAATCCAGGGTTTGTGCTTGTTTGCTGAGGTGGGTTTGGGGTAAGAGATGGAGCACAAGAACGCGTTAGTCACCAGGGACAGACTCAGCAGGAAAAGAGCAGAATATCACCCAGTGGCAGGTATCAACCACCCCTCTCAACCATCTCTGGAAAGAAGTCTAAATAACATAGCCTGGGAGGAGGAAGTTCTCTTCATTTCTACTCCACATGGCTCTTGGGAGACCTCAGCAGCAGTGTATCCCTTCTGGCCTCCTCATTACTATCTTATTAGAAATACACAGGGAGGCATCTGGATGCCCAGGAAAGCTGGTGCAACTAAAAAAAAACAATTAAATTAAGAGGAAGAAGCATCCTGATTCTGGAAACAGATTTCAAATACTAAATCCTTTAGCTCACTGGAGTAATAATTAAAGGCTCCAGGATACATCTTCCCTTGGGATGTCCCCAGGGGACAGGCCTTGCATGCAGCCATTATCACTTATGCTTTGCATCCTCTGGACTAAGGCCCTGGATCTACACACGTGTACCCAGCTACACTTCCAGCCACTTGTCCTATGCGTCTCATGACCTACACTGAGAGAGGCCCTTGCTTCTTCCTTCCCCACTCCATGGTGAGCACCATATTCCCTTGGCTCCTTGCTAATCCTGTTGGCTGGAGCCCAGCCAGGCATGGCATGGAGGCAGCAGCCAGCAGGAGGCTCTGAAAAATGTCACAGGCCCAGAAATAGCAAATTAATCTTTATCACATAGGCTCCGGGGCAGGGAAAGGGAGAAATAAAGGGGAGGGGGGAGGGAAGGAGAAAAAGAAGAAAAATCATTACAAATTAAAAACCCCTCCCCCCCTTCCCACTCCCTGCCAAATGGGCCTCAGAGATTATATTACATGGCCTAGTTACAGCCCCCATTCCCAGATAATCCTTCACTCGCCCACCCCCCGGAGACCAAGATGTATTACAACCGAGCAGCACTTGGAGCACAGCATGGCTCAGAGCTGGTGGGGAGCAGGACATGGAACCTTTCCCCTGCCACTCCATCAGTCCATCCTCTGGGCAGGGCAGGGCTGCAGGGGCAGGGCAGAGCAGAGCAGCCCCAGCCTGGCACGGCAGCCGAGAGCACGGGTTGGCGTTTCTCCCTCTCCATGATTAAGATTAGAAAGCATTGCATGGGAAATCCAGAGACACATCCATCCTGCTCAGTATGCAGGTGGGAACCTCCCCGTTGTGCAAAGTGCCCACATTTCAGCCCATTCCCCCCACCAGACTGTACTCTGTGGTGGCTCCATGCCACACAACCGAGGTGGGAATCTGTAGCTCCAAATGCCAAACGTGCCTCATTGCTGGGGTAACAAGCTGGTGGCAGAGAGAGAAATCCTCTGCTGCATCCACCTGCAACTTGGGAATCACTGATACCATTTCTTGGGAAATTAGTTTCTGGACGTGAGGAAAACATTTGGGGAATTATATTCGGGAACCAGCCTCCTGCCAGCTTCAAGAAAGCTCCTGGAAATCGAAAAGAATTTGCCAAATGTAGGGAGATGTTTCAGAGTGCAAATTCAGACAGGAGAGAGCAAATCCAGAGCGTAAGGGGCCTTGCCTTGGCATCACAGCTGTACCAATAAATGCCCCTACCAATGTCAGCACACACAGAGCTCCACGTCACACCCGCCCTGCAGCCTCACCTCTGCCCCAGCACAGGCAGCACCCTAAGGTGCCACATTCCCTGGTGACCCCCTCACACATTTTCAGACTCTCCCACTCTGTCGGGTTATTGACACACTGCTCCCCTCAGAAAAATTCCTCTCACCAGTCTCTACAGCCACAGATTAGAAACCTGTGTCTTTTTCCCATCACGTATGTGTTCAAAGAACATCTGCATTCCGAGCATTACAGCTGCAGCGTTAGGGTTTATTCAACGTATTTAGCACATAAAACACCGTTTTATATAAGCAACCTGCCTCGTTAACACGGAACTGCACAGTAATTCCGATTGACACACTGCAGATGGATGATGTCGATTGGAAAACTGAGATAGGGGATGTGTCGTGAAGACCACGGGGGTCTGTGGAGAAGCAGCACATTCTCTCTCGGTAGATGAAGGAAGGGGAGGAAAGCTAAATGCACACAGCGATAACTGAAACAAAAGCAAGACGAGTGGGTGGAAAAGGGGAAAACGCCAGGGGGATGAATGCTAGAAGGGGAGGAAAAAACGGAGAAGGGAGAAAAAAAACCCAAAAAAAACCAGCGGTGGCAGGAGATAGATGGAGAAAGTAGAGAGGACGGGGTGAGGGCGTCCGAAGGGGCAAAAGGAGCCGGAGCCACCGGGGACCGCGGAGATCCCCCGCCAAAAAACGTGCCAGACGAAGGCGACGGGGAGCGCGGAGCCGCGCGTTGGCCGCGGGGGCGGCCGGATGGATGAGCCGCGGACACCGCGCCCCTCGGGCCGCCGCCGCCGCCCGGGACCGTCCCCGCCGCGCTCCCCCGCTCACCTTTGTTGGAGGCGCCGCCGGGCAGCGCGGCGCAGAGGCAGAGCAGAGGGAGGAGGACGGCGGCGCGGGGCCGAGGATCGCCCATCGCGGCGGCGGCGNGCCCGGCCCACAGCCTCGCTCCCGCGGTGGCGACGCGCGGGGACGGACGAGAGCGGCACCTCGATCGGCTCCGCACCTCCGACAGCCCCGCTCCGCTCCACGCCCGGCCCCGCCCCGCCACTGCAGCAT